>WURV02181532.1:0-13223 GCA_011762755.2 Epimenia babai
TTTTTTCTATCTTGTTCAAAGTAACAATGTAATCAGTGATGTATATATTGTATTGAATAAAACGTTTTGAATTTGAATTTGAATTTGAATTTGAACGTTACAGCAGACGACTAAGAATAAAATAGGGACATATAAAAGGGACATTGAATATACTAAATAGTGTTATCCTACGCAAAATAAATAACTCCCCCACTGAATTTAAACTAGGCAACACAACTCTTAATGACCCAAAAAGCATTGCCCATAGTTTCAATAACTTCTTGGCTAACGTTGGTAAAAAACCTCGCCGAGAAGATATTTTATTGTAACGACGCTAAATTTACTGATTTCATGCCTAACTCCTTAACTAACTCTATCTTTTAACTGATGTATCTGAAAATGAAATTTTAAATATTGTTGTCTGCTGCTAGAAGGTTGAATATGGTATAAAAATGACACTAGCTGAAAAAATAATTAATTATGTTCTGTCTTTTGTGCCATATTTTTAATAAGTCCTTCGAGATTGGAACTTTCTCAGATCAAATGAAAATTGCACGTGTAAAACCGCTGTTCAAAACACGCGATAAGCATCTTTTTACAGACCTTTCTCGCTATTCCCTTAATTTTCTAAAATTCTTGAAAAATTATTCCATAGCCGATTAATGCAGTTTGTAAATGCAAACAAAACTCTATATAGCGGACAATTCTGTGAAAATACGTCAACTTCTCTAGCCTTCATTAACTTCGTTGAAAAGATCACATCAGCCGTAGACAAGAATACACAATATGTGTCTGTGCATATCTTAAAAAGCATTTGATACTGTTAACCGAAATATACCCATCAAAAAAACTACGAATATTTGGTGTAAAGGGAATCGTGTCATAGCGGTTCAAGAGTTATTTATCTAACGGAAAACAGTACGTTTTATTCATTGAATAATGTATCCTCCGAAAAATTGTGTTACATGTGGTACAAGGTTTAGTTTGGGGGCCTACTCTATATATTCTGTACATAAATGATGTAAACAAAGCCTCTCCATTTTTGAAATCTATCTTATTTGCTGATGATACTAATATATTTATGACAGACAAGAATTTGAGCAAGTGTACCAACAACATGACTAATGAATAACACAATTTAGTTAGCATATAAATAAACTGTCGCTCGCTCAATGTTAGCAAGACCAATTGTACGATATTTATGGAAAAGATTTTTTTATGATTTATATGATTGATTTATTATTATTATTGACACCAATATAATCGAACGAATGAAAAGTCCCAAATTCCTACGTCTTTATAATGATAGTAAATTATCACGGAATAATAACATTAAAACATTCACTCCAATACACTGTATATATTATATTGTTTGTAATTACTGAAGACTGAACTAGTCTCAACTTATTTTAAAGCAAACATAAATCATTTTTGATAAAATATTATGGAAAATTTGCGAATATTCTGATTGCAATCTCTTCTGGAGACAATATGTCATATACTTTATATTATAATTGTATTGTAATTGCATTGTAACTGTAAAGCAATTATATTGTGATTTTATAATTTTTACTGATATTGCATTTTTGTATTAATGTATTGTTATTGCATTATAATTGTGAATTTTGAAAAGCTTTAGGCAAATCCTCTAAACAAGATACCGGTGTGATAAGTTTTTACTTCGGTCACCTGCCTTTCTCTCGTACAGCAAAGGCTGCATTATAAAGTTGAGTGTACCTAAAACTTATGTTACAGTGATCTTAATAACCAAATTAGCGTGTAACGATTCTGACCATTGATCGTACATTATACTTTAGTACTTAATGTACCGTGAATCAACACTTTCAAAGTGAGATTGCCTGTTTCTGTTTTTCATTAATTCTTCACATTGATGGAGACTTCGACTGCATAGGATTTCTTTTTTTCGATATTTGTTCTACTTGCCACCGTATTATTCAAGATTGTAATTCATTTCATGCTCAGATTAAATGTACATAATGATTGTATCTAACATTGATCTGTATCACCTGTATACTGTTAGATGTTAATTTTATATAGTTTAAGTAATTACATTATAGTCTTAGACTATTAGGCTAGTGTTTCATGTAAATTGTGTTTGACAGCTCTGCTAATAAGTACACTTTAAACAAATAAATTTTATTTCATAATTAATGAGGTTTTTGTACTAACTTTTTACATTGCGTGCATCTAATATTGTAACTACTGTATGATTTATTTGAGATATAAACTCGATTGAATTGAATTGAGTTTGGGGCCATTGAGTCTTAGACGTCCGTCACGTTTCTGCCACTGATCGGGGAGTGATCGATAGTGAGTTTGATTGTAGGGTGACAGTTAAAGTAATGCATGTGGAAGTCGAGAATCTTTTTCGTGAGCAAAAATGATTCATATATCATATATGTAGCGCAAATATTTGTGGGGTATTAGTGAGTGCTGCGGAAGAAATCAATCATCTGACAAGATAAGCATGTTGTGCGGCCACAAATGTGTCCACGGTAACAGTCTGGTTTCTAAATATAAATTCCTTCAAAATTTGAAAACACTTAAAAAGGCTATTGCTAAAAATTGATGGACCTGGCTTGAAGTCGTAATAGGGCGAGAAAGTCACACATTGCTAGTAAGCCATTCTCGTGAGGTATGTTCGTCTGTAGTCAGTATACACCTATCTCATCAACTATGCTACTTTTTTCCCAACCACGATTAAGTTTTAGTCCTCCCCCGTGTAAGTCTTTGTACTAAACTCTGTATATGAATGTGTTTCATTTATGCTCACTCATTCACGCGATGAGGCATCGCCGCGAAAGCTCGTTTTTCAATAGTTATTTTTTACTCAATCTTACAAGGCTTTACCTTCTTTTTCTTATTAGTTATTTGTTTAGACCAACACGGCTACCCCCACTTAGTTCATTATCATGTATAACAAAATGTGTTAAGGCTCGTGACAATGTAGAAGTCCCAAGCCTTTACTCTATCTAAACCGCATGACAATGCAGCGTTGGAGGAACTCATCAAAGTGACTGAGTTTTGTCTATGCCGAAAATTTTTTTTCTTGTTTTTACTTTTTCTTTTCATTGTGTTATGTGCCATTGCTCAATATAATTTGTATACTGTACTTGGCTTATGAACTGATTAACGATTGGATTACAGGCTCAGGCAATTGGAGTTTTTACTCGGGTAAAGTGTATTCGACAGCTTAGCTAAATAGTCATGGAACTGTCTAGCATATTCCTGACTCTCTGTGTTATCTATGACACTCATTGCCGCGCTCACTTTCACCCTATACCAACCTCGATCACTAACCGAGCCAAAGCTCGTGTTAGAGTCAACAAGATTCAAAGTCGTTCGTATGAGCGAACTTTGAGCCAACCCCCAGTCGCTTCAGATACGACACTTACTCAATCCGGATTGCAAGTCGTCTTCAACTCTCGGTCGGTACGGTCCGCGGCCAACGGATGCGATTGTCGACTATCGTACCCGCTCTCGCTGTGACATTTTGATCCTTACAGAGACCTGGCTGCGTGAGGTGGGTGACGATCTGATCATAAGTGAGTTACAGCCATCTGGTTATGAATTAGCGCATCTCCCTCGAGGTGAAAAGACTGGCGGCGGCATTGGCATCATATACAATGCTGACCTTAGATTGTCTCCCACCCTGTCGAGTCATTCGAATCGTTTGAAGTTCATGATGCCACCATCAACAATCTACATGTCTCGGCCATTTACCGTTCTGAAGGTCCCAGGTCGAATTCGCAGACTATGTTTATACTCTTGTGCAGTGTACTAATGAACTCCTTATTGGGGGTGATTTTTACATGCATGTAGAGGTTGATGGTGATGCCGCCTACTCGAACATTTTCATGACTATATTGAGCGACCGGGACTCGGTCCTACATTTCACTCACGAATCGGGTGGGACAATTGACTTATAACGCGCAATGTGCCCGACTTTCTCTGTCATGTAACATCAGAGAATTTTTACATATCAGATCATTTCATTGTTTCATCATGTTTCGTGATGGATGTTAACGTCTTTGCTAGTCAATGCCACTCGCGGCTCCCTGGTTTAACTGATTTACGCCCCCCCCCCCTCCCCACCGGGTAGCTCGTGTCAAGGATGGCGTTTCCACAAAATGGTTCAACTCTGACATTGCTCTCGCGCATCGCAACTGTCGTGAAGCTGAAAGAAGATGGCGGCGTCTGCGGGATGATGCGAGTGCTATTGCATACAAGGAGGCCAAGAACCTGGTGCGACGGACAATGAGGCAGGCTAAGAGAAATTACATTAACGACAGAGTCGAGCGTTGTCAGGGTGACTCTGAGAAGATCTACCGTGTCCTCAATGGTCTGCTTGGAAGAGGCACGTCACATGACCTTCCCCCGCATGAATCACCCGCTCACTTGGCCACAGCCTTTTCTGACTTCTTTTCTAATCGCGTGGCCACCATCCGTGCAAGGGTATTGGCCAAGTCTACTCCGGTTGAAACTGTTGCAACCCTGGCGAAACATGACTCTTTTGCGCGCCGTGACTTATGAGGCGGTTGACAATTTTATCCTAACCGGTAACTTTGGCAGTGTCTATCCCCTCCCTGAGTCACTTTTGCGTCTGCTTCCCCCTGTCATAGCAGCCCCGATAGCTCAGATTGTCAACACCTCTCTTTCTCGTCATCGATTTTCCCGTCTTGCTGGAAAAATGCTGCGATGCGTTCAATTGTTAAGAAGGCCAACGCGAAAGTTACCGTCTGTTCTGGATACCGCCCCGTATCGACACTCTTTCGTGTCTCAAAACTGACGGAGAAGGCTGTTGCTCAGGAGCTTGGTGAGTATCTCGAACACAATAGTCTGCGTGACGCGAGACAATCTGCTTATCGCTAGCACCATTCCAGGGAGACAACTCTTCTCTGTATCAAAAATGACATTATTTATTGTCTTGATGGCCGGAACTCGTTTGTGATCATGGTCCTACTTGACATCTCTTCAGCGTTTGACACTGTAGCGTCTACAGTGTGGACCATGGTATCATGCTCAATCGTTTTCGCGTTCGTTATGGCATTAGTGGATCTTTATGTGCTTGGATAGAGTCGTACCTGAGTGAGCGGTTCCAGACTGTCGCTTTAACGGTGCCTCTTCCATCTCCGTTGCTCCGACCTGTGGTGTTCCGCAAGGGTCGATTCTCGATTAAGGCCCTTTACTCTTCTCTCTTTTCACAGGTCCTTTATCTGATATTTTGCTATGCATGGCATGAAATACCATCTCTGGGCTGACGACTGCCAAATTTATTGGGAGAGTGCTCAACCAAGTCATCTCCTCTCTTCAGTCATGCGTGGCCGATGTCCGATCATAAATGGCTAACAACTTTCTCAACATTAATGATGACAAGACGCACGTGATTCTTTTCCATCAACCATGTTCTCCGTCCATCGTGGTCCCAGACTTTGTAGTTGGTGACAGCTGTGTTCCCATGAATGACAAAGTTGTCAACCTCGGTGTCACGATGGATACTACTCTTTCGATGGAAGATCATGCCTCCACTACCTGTCGCACGCCTTTCTTCCATCTTCGTAATATAAGTCGTATCCGGCCATTTATCTCATTCCGGATTCCTCAAGTCCTCGTCTGCTCTGAGGTTCTGTCGCGCATCGATTACTGCACTTCCATATTAATTGGCTCATCCTCTGCACTTATCGATCATCTCGTGCGCATTCAGAACATGGCCGCAAGAGTCATCTACCGGCGTTCTAACTTCTGTCACATTACGCCACTTCTGAAAGAACTTCACTGGCTGCCAGTGCCTTATAGAATCGACTACAAGGCCCGCATCTTCACTTACCTCAGTCTTAATCGTTCCGCTCCACCGTACCTGAATGAGGCCGTATCGTTTAACAAGCCTACCCGATGTCTACGGTCATCTAACTGTCGCCTTGCTGCTGTGGACCTCTCACGCATCGTCTCTACGTCTCGCCGATCGTTCTTTATTGTTGGCCCCTCTCTTTGGAACTCTCTACCGATAAATCTTCGCTCTGCACCTGATCTCCCAACCTTTAAGCGTCTCCTAAAAACTCATCTCTTTACCTTAGCCCACAGCAAGTAATCACTATGTGTAATTTTATTTTTATTATTGCCATTTTTCCTTTTACGCTTTTACATCTGATTATAAAACTTTTTAACCTTAATTTTATTTGTTTACAACGTAATTGTGGTTACTTACATTATTTTCTGTGATTCTGTGATTAACTATTGTAAAGCACATGTGATTGTAACAATTTTTTATTAATTTTTACAAAATGTGTGCTATATAAATACAATATTACATTACATAAGTACACGTTAAGTAAATATAATCATTTCATATCTAAAATCGTGTGTGAATCAACATGTGACTGTATTAATAAGGTGTGAACTTTACTTTCGATTATTAAATGATGGCACGCAGAAAGCCTTACAAATCTTATCGTTTAGCCGTCAATTTTGAGACTTGAAACTTTCAAGTTTTAATAAAACTGTGAAATACAAAGAATCGTATTTCCTCTTTTAAGGTCGGGTACACGAAATCGGCAATTTGCATCTGTCGAGCTCGAAATGACGTGGTTAAATACGGGACATGCACCATATGAGAACGCCAAATTCCCAATAGACACCAGTGCGCTCCACCAAAATACTAACTAAAAATACAGCGGGTATTTACCAATATTTGAACTTCCACCTGCTGCCTCATACGTCGACCATCTATCGGTCGAGCTATACCGCTCACATCGTTAACATTAAATGCACAATTTACTATTTTATCTGATATATTATACATCTGCTTGGCCTCTAAATCCTATCCTTTAATTTATCTTTCATCTTCGATCTTTATTCTCGCTGTATGATATTTACGAGATATTCTCGAGAACATGTATGTTTGTGATTAGACTCATTACAAAGTTAATCGTTGTCTAGGCCATTCTAGGCCCTTTACAAACCTAGTCTACAAATGAATTAGCCGCATTTATTATGCATGGGGAAACACCTACTTTGAAAAAGAAACTGAGCCTGGTCAGCTTATTGACCTTTTCCCGTTCACGCTACTGGTTTCAAACATCTGCAGACGCCATATGTTGCACACTCTGCTTAGTCTTTGAGAGTTAAATAGTCATTTACAGCGGAATGACGACATAACGGGGAGGTAAGCCACATAGATACGCATCCCTAGACCTTCTGGAACACAGCCACCTCAGAAGGAAAGAGACACACTGCACCCAGGCTACTCAGACCCCGCCGACACGGGGCTGAAGGCGATTTCTTTCCCCGAATCACTCCACTGATTACAGTAGGAATTTAAGTGATTGACTGATTTAGAATACAGCGCTCTAACCACTACGTCAAGTATCCTCCTCAGCAATATACGTAATAAACGTCATGCTTCACACGCCGCACCGACAACCGCTGCCTCCAGCCGTTGATTGCCATTACGATAATGGGGGACGGCGGTTCACAAATAACAGGGGATAAATGCGCATCAAAACTTGTAGCTTATAGTAGCCGAACCCACAACCTTCAGATATCTAATCTAGTGCGCTAACAACGTACCTACAAAAGTTGACTCCATCCTACGCACGTCGGTATTTAACACTCATCTTAGGAAACACTAATATATTTGTATACGATGCCGGCGAAAAATACGCAGATATCTGAAACAATCGATGATTAACGAAACGTATTAAAAGGCCGACTTCCGGTGATTGATACCCACAGTGGTTCACGAATAACAGTATAGTGACTCACAGAAAAACCCTTTCTGGCCTGGGGTCCAAACCCACGAACGCCAATTAGCCGGTACTCGATAATGTTTAAATTCGGTATCTGTCACGGTTCTGCCATAAAAAAAAATATGGAGATTGCGATAGCCGAGACAGGGCCGTTCGAGGTACGCCGTAGGCTCAACCAGTGACTAATTGCTGGTACAAGTATATTATAGCAAGATACTACACAAGATACATATTAATGAATGTCAACGGTGGCCGAAAATTATGCACTACACACCGTAATAAGATATATACCCTGCCTATATATTAACTACAATTTACTTAAATGTATGCATCGACACGATACACTACAGTGTATTCCTATCTTATTGTACCAACGCCCTCTCAGGGCGTATCTATACGCTGTCCACCTACCCAAGCGACCTAACGCTTGGTATACTAACTGGTGGATATTACGCCACTGCCCCACTACAAAGCCAGTGGGCCCCTTACGCTGGCCACCACCTAGCTAGCTGACACAGCACAGACCTCGTTGCAAGTTAACCCGTTAACGTCTCCCGCCCGGTAGACCGTTCACCGTCTACCACCACGCAGGCGAACTAACAGATGGAATACCAGCTGGTGGATATTACGCCAGCGTAATCACTACAACGCTAGTGGTCCTTTTTACACTGACCACCACCTAGCTGGCAGACGGAGAACAGACGCCTACACGTACACAGACGATAACTTTAGATGACTTAGATGGTAAGTACCAGACGGGTAGTCCCTCACCACATTCAAGTAGGGTACCTTGCCTGACACACAACAATCTACACTCGCAGATGCAGGCTACTCTGCCCCGAACAACATAAGTTGTTCACTATATATACACGAGACTTAGTTACAACTCACAAAAACCTAAGCCAACAACTAAAATAGTGTCACTCGCTGACAAAAATATAACTGAATAAAATAGCCCCGACACAATAGAGCGACCGCGCGAAACTGATAGAGAGCCAGCGTGACCGACACTCTAAACGTCGCGCGAACACTCGCTCCACAGTGCGCAGCGGCACAAAAGCTCAATGTAGGGAAGAGTCGGACAATATTAACAAGTGACCATTGACTACCCAAGTGGTGACGTCACGTTGTCATAACAACGTGTTCTCAACAATAGGCAAGATGGCTCGTGTAATTCTTCGCCAACGAGAAATCTATTCAACGTGGCGAAAATCACTTCAAATCGGGACAGTCTTTTTATTACCATGAAAGTGTTATCGTCAAGTTAGGATGTCATTTTTCAACGGTAGCCGCACGTGATACCACGTTCCTTTCACTGATCTCTATTATGAACTGGATAGGAAGCCGTACAGCCAATCGACATTGAGCGTACACTTTGCTGTGAAGCCATTTGACGAGAGAATCCGCCATTTTGAGTAGACCAAAAGCGTTGTTTTTTCTTTCTGTTTTGTCTTGTTAACATTGAAAAAACTCTAATCGTTCCATGTAAACTTTTAATTATCGTCTTAAAGCAGGATGCCAACATCTGCAATCAACTGCACGAATAGAAGTGACGATCCTTCAATTATTAAATAAAATATCACTTTTCACGCGTAAATTTTCACTCAAATCGATATCCCAACTGGCGTAGTGGTTAGAGCGTTTGACTTTGGATCTAGGGGTCCCTGGTTCAAATTCCGCTCTAACCACTATACTAACTTTGGCGTTTTTCAGACTAAAAATCGAAAGCCAATAACCGGGTACAAATACTAAGTTTTATTCGATAGTTAGTTTGGTATCAAAAGAAGGGAAACGGTCTGGTTTGTGCGTAATCATTAGTAATGAGATTGCATGGACTAACGATGTGGGGTGGAACAGTAGCCAAGAGTCGTGATCAGAGACATTCAGACCTGAGAGACACGAGCAAACAACTAGACACATCAGCGAGACAAAGGCATTGTTCCTGAACGTCATTTTTCTTGGTTATCGGTGATGGATTTCGTAAATATACGATAGAAACGTTACGCTGAGCAAGCCTGGATCGGGTTTAAGCTATATAATTATGTCTTTTATTAGTGGAGTGAAAACAACCCAATTATCCGTTTGTATCATAATGACTTTTTTCATCCAAAATATGTTAATTTCATACTTACAATATCAAATTATTCCACGTAGAACGACTATGTATTAAAATTTATGTAACGTGCATTTAAATTGTTATTGCAACAAATCAACATCGTGTACTTATTATTAACAAGGCCATGATGACAGTCACGGTATCGGGACTCACGATAAGTGTCGAGTACTGGAGATTTGATTAGTGTGATTAGTGTTACGCTAGGAATTATACCCAAGAAAATCTGAAAATAGATTGATAGAATAAGTATAGGGTTGGGTAACCCTGTTAGGCCATTTGATAGTAACTATAAAGATAAACACCTTTTATATTATCACATTTCTCTTGTGATCAATAAACCAGTTAGTCTATCTATATAAACCCGTTGCCCGTTATCTTAATAGATAATACAATAAGTGAGGACGGCTCGATATATATATATGTATCCGTTGCGTATTGCATTTACATTACACAAAATCAATTGCGCACCGTAAAAGTAACGGCTCTATTTTAAGACCACGCCTATGATAAATGAAAGATGACTAACCACGAGTCGTTCTCCGGCACCGAACAACTGCTATCGCTGATCGCGACAAAGGGAACCTTCCGTATCTGCGGCTGCGCATGGTAACCCTGCAATATTTATTAGAACTCACGCCATACGGCGCCGTTGTACACATATGTAATTTAACGACGTTACTCGGTATTATCGGTAATTTGTTTTCGGTCGTCACCTTTATTTACATGGGCTTTATTACGTTTTGGGATTTTATCTTTACTCTCGTAATGCCTTTAGTATTTACTTTGGAATACGTTTGGTATTGAAGATACCTCGGATTTCTGGCTGTATCAGACGCAACGAGAGAATCAGAACGAAGACTGAGGAGACTGAAAAGTGTGGCTTCGACTGCTCTGGAGAAATAGACAAAACCTCAGTTTTATCATTGAGTTTGAGAAGATTCCGTGACATTCGCTCTTTGATGACCCGCAGGCAGTTAAATACACGGTCACTGACAGCAGAGGTATCAGTGCTCTTGTCAAAAGGAACATAAATCTGACAACCATCAGCATAAAAATAAAAGTGAAGGTTAACTGACGAAGCAAATCTCTTAATGGAGAGAGATAGAGTGTGGGAAGAAGTGGCTAGAGAAGAAAATCTTGGGGAACACCACATTATTGAGAGGCCTAAGAGTAGTCCAATATTCACCCACGACAACAGTCTGGTGACTACCAGACAAATATGATGTAAGCTTTTCAAGCACCTGGCCGTCGATAAGCGCCGTTGCAAGCGGCACATCAAGATTTCATGGTCAATGGTATCGAAAGCAGCACTGAGGTCATGTAAGAACACCGAATGTAATCGTATGTAGTATCAGTAGAAACATGCAATAAGACTGACTCGGTACTGTGTCGACTACGGTAGGCAGATTTGTTAGGTTCGAAGAGAGGCATACACTCGAAGTAATCGGTAATCAGAGTAGAGCCGGTAACTTGGTCAATTTCGGAAGGCGAATGAGCGTGGATACATGTCGATAACTCATCAGTAGACGAGGGGCAAGAGTCGACTTCTCCAGCAACGGTTTAATTTCCGTGGTATTCCAGATTGAAGGACCATACGAAGCTGCAAGAGACGTGTTGATAATTTTGCCGTAGGAAATTTAGTCGCACAAAATGTGGGCTAGGGTGCGACATTTAACAAATTATAATGCGGATCTCACAAACTGGCGCATTTTGCTGCCCAGAAAGCCATATGGGAGAGTTTGCTGACGGAGGGTGTGAAGACGCTATAAGTGAGATAAGTTTTTAGCACATACTATCGTATATGTGTATTCTTTGATGGGTCTAATGAGTAGGTAAATGCACTGTAACAAAAGGGTGATGTGACAGCTTCTACGTTCCGGTATCATTACACGAAAAGCGGCATTCTGAACACGCTGAAATTTGTAAAGCCAAATATTAGGACAACCTATAGGAAGCGAGTTGAATAATCAATCCGTGAAGTAACAAGACTGTGCATGAAGGAGGCAGCAATAGTCCGGATAATGTAAGGCCTTATACACGAATAGGCATGAAACATGTTTTTATCAAGTTGCGAATGTGAGATTGACATGGTAGCCTATTATCGGAAATCACGCACAGGTTTTTGACAGATTTTGCACATTTCACATCGCTTTCACCAATACGCACAGATGATTCATTGCATTCCAAGTGTCCAATTCGATCAATCAATCCGGATTGCATGAATTTTATCATTTAACTTCAAAAGGTTGCCCTTCATCCAGTCACGTTTTTCATCAATACACAGAGATATCTTTCAGCAGCCACACGGAATTAAGCTATGTCATCATTGCATTTTTCATAAAACTGACAGTGATCGGCATATTGGTGAGAACAAAATTCATGCCCCCGGATTATGTAACCTACTGGTCCGATATAAAGTTCAAACAAGAGTAGACGAACATGGATCTTCAAGGAACACCACAAGAAAGGTCAGTGTCGTCTTACAATGAATCACCAATGAAGGTGACTTGAGATGGAACAGATAGATAAGACGTAATCCACTGCAATGCCGAGCCGCAGATACTATACCTAACTCGTTACCGCTCGAGAAAAATGCTATGATCAAAGGTATCAAACCTTGCCGATAAATTGAGATGGTGTTGTTGGGTTCATGATTGTGCAGCGTGTATCGATGTGCTTTCAGAGGTGACATCGTGGCTTTTTGTATGTTCTAGTGGAGGTGGATGTACTGTGCCTCGGAATTTTGCTCTTTTCTACTCAATTTATCAGAAGAAAACAAAATAATAATACATACAAAGCATTATAGAATGCTGCTTGCTTTGGACGCCATTCCTAGTAGCATATGAAGCAAGAGAGGCGATGGGTCAGATATAAGTTGGCCAGAGCGCGCTTTTAATCGTGATTTCCCCCACCTTATATGAGCTTCATTACCTGTTTGATAATAAATATGACGTATCTTTAAAGTCTTTTCTTATTACCAGCACTATTGAAAGGGGTTTACGGTTTGTCCAATCCATGTCGATTTGAATATCGATGGATGTACAAGGAGGATGCTCGTAGGCTAGAATGGTTTACCGTTTGTGGCAATAGGGAGGGTGTCGTCATTTTCAAGGATGGTTTGAAGGTCACTGATATAATTTTTTTGAGTTGATCAAGCTCTGTGTGGAATGCGAGTACAAGTGGTTGTCCGGCTGTTCGGATGACTTCGTTGACCATCACGTGTATTTTAGAATCGTAAACGCTTAGCGGAAAGTTGGGACAACGCATGGGCTCATCAAAGCGTCTGACTTTTGTCTATGCCGAACATTTTTTCGTTGTTTACATCCTTATATTCTTTTTATTGTATTATGGCAATTGCTCTC
>WURV02181543.1:0-13223 GCA_011762755.2 Epimenia babai
CGAACTTGGTAAACCGTAAGTGAGTTCAAGAAAAGACATATACAGAAGATCACGGATAAAGAAAATTGTTAAGCTAACGTACAGTGCTTGGCATAAAACTGATCATTCCTAACTTACATGATGGATATTAACAACTAGGGTATATCACATATTACAAAGAACTCTAACACATTTACACACGTTTTTCCACTCAAAGTTTATATGAAGAGATGCGATTCTGGCCGAGAGATCAAAGTTTCCGGAAGTTTCCATAGAATTATTCGTTGTTGGATGGATGTAAGTTTCCGATGCGATATGATTAACGACGTCTACAAATTGGCCGCGCCGTATCACCAGCTCAGCTACAAACTTCCTCAAGAACAGCGTGTCAACGTTCATCTGATGTGCGCGTTTCTCAAAGACTGCGGGGTCGCTCCACAACACAGCAGTATATTTTTCCAGAGAATGCGGTAATGCTCCCCTCACTGATGAGTAGCAATCGGGTTTTTGCAAATAATTGGAAAGAAATGCACAAGTAAATGGCTCAGATCATTAACTTTAACAGTAAAATATCAAACAAAAATCAGCCATTCGATTTGTCATCTACCATGTTTGGTGCAGATATCTGTATATCGCTGCTGTGGTTTCCATTTTTTAAATATCAGTTTGGTCTCAAACGGGTCTTAAAGATCTGAATCTCTCTTGCGTGACAGTTGGTAGACTGTCAGACAGTTTATATGGATCCTGGGTTCGTGTTCCACCTGACCAGAGGCGAGGTTTTTTGGGCATTTCTCTCCAGTTATTTATCAGATGACTTTTTAAAGCTTCTATGCTATATAACAGTTTGTCTTCATTATTAATCAGTCTAGTTAAATATAAATTATGATGGCGCAGTTAGTCTAGTGGTTAGATCATTTAACTTTTAATCCAAAGGACCCTCTTTCACTTCCCGCTGTAGCCAGTATGCTACTTGTGGCGTTTTTCGGACAGAAAGTGCCTTAAACACCCGTGCCCATGGGGATCTGGGTAGCCCTTATAGCCTAGTTCTGTTAAGGCCTTCCCCCCTGACATAGCTGTGCTTTAAATGCTCTATGTATGGTCTACACGTCGCTTACCTCCCCTGTTGTTGTTATCTCCCTTATTGTAGATAGACATTAATTATCCTAGATTTAGCGTAGTGTGCGACATATCAAGCCTCTCTGTAGACATTCGGAACACGTGGCGTGAATGGAAGGAGGTCAATTGTCTGCCCAGACTCAGTGGGTATTCACTGAAGGTGTTTTTCCCACATCCCTTATAAGTGAGGCTAATCCGTTTGTCGTGGTAACCACATAGGCTGGCATTGTAAAGGGCCGTGAATAAACTACACAACGACTATCTAGATAGTTAGCCTATTTTTAACAAACAATATGAATTATCAAGACATGTAACCATGTAATATTTACAGTCTTTGTTCCATTCAAGATTAATGTAATATCACAAACTTTCAACTCTAGAACATTCTTCATCATCAGGCCAGAGAGTTTCATATACAACGATAAAGAAATACACAACAAATGTGCTCACTTTGGTGGCACCCCAAAAATTAGAGAAATACACAGCAAAAGATCTCACTTTGGGGGCACCCCAAAAATAGAGAAATACACAGTAAAAGATCTCACTTTGGTGGCACCTCAAAAAGAGAGAAATACACAACAAAAAATCTCACTTTGGGGGCACCCCAAAAATAGAGAAATACACAGCAAAAGATCTTACTTTGGTGGCACCCCAAAAATAGAGAAATACACAGCAAAAGATCTTACTTTGGGGGCACCCCAAACCTATGACTTCCAAATTAGCGGTCTTGTCGTCTACTAATGAAGAAACTGTCATTGGATAATATAATTTCTTCTTTCTCTCCAATAATTCTCCCTCATTCTTCATAATTTTACCTATTCTTGGCTCCCGTAAACAGCCTTTATACAGCCAGGTTGTTTGTTTTCTCTCTGTGTTTCATAGACTGCTATACAGATCTTATATTTATCATGTATAATAAGGCTCTCACGGTTAAAGAAATTCCAATCGGCTGAACGTAGCCGAAATCAAGTACTAATTATATTTATATCCACAAACAGATTTCAAATAAAACGAACAATTTTCCAATAATTTTTGCTGCTTATTGTAGAGAGCTGGGCTTCAGCCAATCGCTGAACTTTCACAACTTTTCGTCGTATCTCGAGAAATTTGGACAGTCAGTGACCTCACAGGACAAAGGAATCTCCGATTCAATAAAGCTGTTGACCAACAAATCGGGTTTGTATGTAACAATAGGTTGACCACAGTTTGGGCGGTCAGTTGACCATTGTGCATCCACGCCACTGGTTTCAAATACCTACAAACGACCAAAAAACGTTGCAAACTCTGCTAAGTCTGTGATAGGGGGCAGCTGGCGCAGTGGTTAGAGCTTTTGACTTTGAATACAGTGGTCCCTGGTTCGAATCCCGCTCTAACCAGTATACTAACTGTGGCGCTTTTCGGGCTGAAAATGCCTTAAACCCCATTGTCCATGGGGGTCTGGGTAGGCCTGGCAGTGTGGTTCTGTTAGGGCTTTTTCCCTCTAACGTTTTCTGTGCTTCAGATGCTCTATATAAGTTCTCTATGTCGTTTACCTCCCCGCTATGTCATCATCTCATTGTAAATAAACATGGACCTATCATAGACTTATCAGAGTGTGCGACATATGTAGTTCATATGTAGACATTTGGAACCAGTGGCGTGAATGGAAAAAGGTCAATTGTCTGCCCAGACCCGGTGGGTTTTTCACACTAGATGTTTTTCCCAATCCATATAAGTGAGGCTAATCAAATTATTGTGTTTACCACATTGATAGGCTAGCTTTGTATAAGGGCCCAGGATGGCCTATCACAACGATTACTTCGGTAATCATCCATAAATACACACATTCATACATAAACTTGTGACTAGGATTCATCTCAGAGTTCCCTCGTTGTCTGCGACTCTCTAATCATTTATTTTATCGGGAGTTTTAGCCGCCCATTATTGGCGCATCATTGTAGCGCATTTATGGCCAAAAGATGCGAAGAGAATCGAACGTAATTGAATTTGCGGGACTGTTGCAGTCTTCATGGCCTATTTTATGTCGCGTTTTATCATCGAACGGAGGTGTCTCGAAGCAATATTCCCGATTCTGTAGGAAATGAGAGAGGCAAATGGAACTGTCAGTACTCGAGATATAAACATCTATTACGAGGCACCGAGACGGCATCGCTGTAATCAGCTTAATTGGAAGAGTATAGTCCACCTCGCTCGTGAATCATTTAAACTCCGCTTCTGAAAGCTGTCCGTTCGCTGTCTTTATGAGGAGGTGTAACTGATTTTATTTTAGTCGAGAGAGAGAGGTTTGGAATTAGACGCCGTGACAACTGTCCGTTTATCTTTGTTCACCGACAGTTGTGGAGTTCATGGTACTGTTAGGAACGGCGTACCCGTACTTGGGTTAAGGTGGACGGTCGTTGCGTTTTTACACCAGGCAACGATACGGCGTTGTTGGGTAAGACGGGAATTAATGTTCGGTGATTAAGATAAAAATGCTCTCGCCGTATTTTATCTTGTTTAAAATTGCGGCAATAGAGACATGCATGGGAATCAATTTCCGCATAAAACACGCATTTATCGTCACGTATCATGTGATGTTGCTCGTGAAACGTCGCCATTTATTCTGCTAATTATGTGGCATTAGCTGCGTTTGTTACGAAATGCATTGTATCGCCAAATACGGGGAGCTCTATTAATGATTTGCGAGTCAATATCAGTAATCAGGGATGTTTTTTTCGAGCCGTACAATTTTGCGCAGGAAAGTAATGTGATAGTTACGTGAAGTAACGTGTTTTCGAATCAAATGCGCAGCGTTTATTATTAACCGTTCGTGACGAGATGAGCTCTTCGGTCGTTGTAGCCAGAGATGTTTGCAGAATGAATTGGACATTTGTAAACAATACTGGCAATAGTAAGGGCTTGTAGCCGTCCAGTAAATGGCCCAGGCAATTTTCGCATGCGAGAGAAGGAATACATTAACAAATGATGTTTTCGTATCAAGGTCAAGGTCAGTCAATATTCCGTTGAATATAGTGATGACGAACCATCAACAAAAGTAGATTAGGAATTTGTCAAAATTAAATTTAGCTGATTAAAGAATGAATTGTCACCCTTGTCAATGAAAGTTTCTCAGTTTTCCATGCAATGTATTGCATGACTGATTGTGCATGGAGGCTGTTGTTCAGTTGGACGTTTCGTCCTACATAGAGCAGTCTTTATGAGTTTAGTTCAGGGTAGGCCTCGCTCCTGGTCATTATGCAGCAGCGTCATAATTGTATACCTACAATTATAGTAAAGCTAATAATATCACTTAAATACTCAGTTATACAAAAATTAAAACTTTTTATTGAAAGCTACATATTTTGCTATTCTGTTACAATGGGATATAATTTATCGAGAATTTTCAATTTTGGAATAATTTTGTATGACATTGTCCATCATGGCCGTTTCACGATCGGCGATATGGTCAATGTGACCTGTGTTTTTGTCTAGGTTATAGAAGGAAAGGTGCACACAGTGCCTGGATCGTAGGACAGGAATACCAGAATCCTGGTTTGATTCCTGGTGGAGCCTGCATACTTTTCTGAACATTTAGTGGTCATTAAGCTCCTTAAAACTCATTCGGGTAGCTCTTGGAGTCTGGTTATGCAGGGCTTCTCCTGAGTCTATGGATGGTCTGTTATGCCTTTTACCTCTCTGCGACCTCATCATCTCGCTTTAGATAATTATCAACGATCACTAATTTATCAGAATTTGTGGCACGTGTGAGTTGTCAGCATTTTAAACTAGTAACACGAATGTATAAAGATCAACTGCCTGCTGAGATGCCATGATTTTATTGTCGTAATAACGAGGCTCACCTATTCAACATGTAAGGCAGATTATAAGTAGTAAGGCAGTTAGCTAGACAATGTTTAGATCCAGGTCTCATGCTCTATAAATGTTACTTAATAATAATAAGTTATTTCTATAGCTCATTATGGGAAGTTCTTTCATTTCACATGCCCTTTACAGTAAATACTGATATAGCAGCTGAAATGAGGCTTGGAAAATAAAAACATTTTGAAATTTGATTTAACACAACCAGTGATGTCATTTATCTGATGATCAGTGGCAGTTTATTCCACAACGTTGGACCTGTGCTCAACAACGATGACTTGTCTGATGTGATGAGTCAAATACGGAGATATCTCTTAGATACGTAAACTGGAGCCTTGTCTCGCGCACGGAGGAAAAAACAAACACAAGGATTTTAAACTCATTTTGTCATATTGGTAAACAAAGTAGCTCCTATAAGAAGGGAGTAATATGACAAAATTAAGGTTGTTTCACAATTACTGGACAAGCAGCATTGATATGTAATTATATATTTAAACTAAATCTTACTGAATTCACTAAATTCTTTCTCAATTTATCATGATCAAAAATCTTGCTCATGTCCTGTCGTGTAAGGCGCCTAGAAATATTCCGGGTTTCTACAGATTGGATCTCAACCTCTCGCATGAACGGTTATGCTTTCAACACAGGCGTCTTGTCTTAATCATGTACAGCAAGGACAAGCTGCAGCTCGCTCCACCCACTTGACCGGTATACTGATATTGTCTTGAATCTTTAAACGCTGACCAAGGGTCACAAGTCTTAATAAGTCATCAATATCCACAACGTGACATTTTTGAATTCCCCAGTCCCCCAGTACGGACATGATGCCAGAACAGACGTGATCTAGCCTCAGCAACAGCTGATCCTCACTTATACGCCCCTGACACCTATGAATCCCATAATCCCTAGTGATTGGTGACCAAACGACGCGATGCAATGGAAAGTTCCGTCTGCGGTATGCTTCCTTGATTCTACACATTTGCCTAATAATGCCATCCATATTCCCTCACTAATCCAAGGTATCTATTTCAACAAAGCAGACGTAGAATCAAACACAAGATAGGAGATTTTAGAGTTTAAATTTGCTAGAAATTACAGAAAACAGTCAAAACATTCTGCATCGAATTGATGGAGTTAAATTTTCTTAAGCAACAAGACATGATGTTAAAGAAGCAATTGAAGCTGTGAGATAAACTTACTCTAGGAATGTGTCATATAATGTGTTAGTTACCATAGAAGCTGTAAAGGACCATGTTAATTACTATGGAAGTTGTAAAATAGTGTTTCAGTTACAATGCAAGCTATAAAAGATTGTATAAGTTACAAATGGAAAATGTAATAGAGTACGTCAACGTCCATTACCATGGAAGCTATACAAAGATGTGTCAGTCAAAATAGATGCTGTAATCTAGTGTCAGTTACCATGGAAGCTATATTAGACTGTGCTAGTTACAATGGATCGAATGCTGTAAGGAACTCTCAAAAAGGAACTCTCAAGAAGGAACTCTCAAGAAGGAACTCTCAAGAAGGAATTCTCAAAAAGGAGCTCTCAAGAAGGAACTCTTGTGAGGGAACTTTCAAGAAGGAACTCTCAAGAAGGAACTCTCATGAAGGAACTCTCGTGAGGGAACTTTCAAGAAGGTACTCTCCAAGAAGGAACTCTCAAGAAGGAACTCTCAAGAAGGAACTCTCAAGAAGGAACTCTCAAGAAGGAACTCTCATGAGGGAACTTTCAAGAAGGAACTCTTCAAGAAGGAACTTTCATCCCAGACATATTCATGTCATACTGACCTGTAAAATAAACCCCCACCCTACTACCTCCTTCATTGTAGTGGTAATGTAGTTAGTTAGCTCAATTGTTATCAAACTGTGTGGTTTATTATCGTTTTGATAATAGCTCGATCATGATTCACAAAGCAGACTGATTTTATCTCCCTTTTATTACTACTATTGCTGTAAATCAAATTGAATTGTCACGTTTATGTTGTTCGTAGAAGGAGCAAAAGGTGATACAGCTATTGGTTATCAATATTCATTTCCTGTTTGCCCACATTTTCTGTGATGTAAGGCTCAATTGCTGGGCCATTGGAACATTCTTTGGCAGTAAAATATCAGATATTTTGATAGTCATTATTAAAAAAGATCCATGGATGTATTATGAATCTTGCTTGATCGCTGCTCGCCGTTGGTTTATTCAACTTCAGAGCATTCCACCCAGACGTTTCAATAGGTTGTCATGACCCACCATTGCAATTCATGCATGCATGGTATTTTATTATCATTATTATCATGAATATTTTAGTGTTCGAAGCAAATTTTATTAGTTTGTACCAAGCTTAGCCAGAAAGTAGCGTTGCACTTTGTGAGAACTTCCACTTTATGGGGCACAGATCCTAATTCCTTAATTGGCTCTTTGGGCTTTTTAATTTAAAATTAATAGATGTCTGATCTTGCGTACTCTTCACAGTTTTGTAGCGACTAATAAATATCATAGTCCGTAACCAAGCAAAACTGCGAATGCATCTACTTCCTCTCATATAGTCACATGAAAACCTTGCCTCTCTTTTTATCCGTGACTGTCTGTATTTATATATTAAAATAACTGCCCAACATTGTGTAATGTCCATTTGACAAGCTAACATATGAATGAATTCCTCCCTGTCTATTGATGCTCCACCAGCAAGGGAAAAAAGTCAACAGTGGCAGTTGTCCATTTCACTCAAGTTAGGTGGCTAAAGTTAATTTTATTACATTAAGTATTTTTGTTTTGCCCTTGTAAATCTTTAACTGCTAATTTTTTCCATAGCATGCCGAGAAGTTAAGTACCTTTCTAGATTTACTCTGGAAATACTTGGAAATACGTACATTATGTATGTATATGTGTACATATGTATGTACATATGTATGTACATATGTGCATATGTAAAAGATGAGATTGGCTCGTTGTCTTCGGTCCTGTAAAAAGTTACTCCATCCTGTCATTCACACGATGAGCAGGTACACCTCTGTTGATTATGGTGGTGGAATGACTTCAGCGCGAGCTACCGAGTGTCAAACAGTTCGCCACCGGTTCCAAATGCTGACAGACAGCTTGGATGTGGTGCAGGCTGCTGCTGAGTCTGTGATACTTGCCACAGAGAGATGATGAGAGATGATGAGAGATGATGAGAGATGATGAGAGATGATGAGAGATGATGAGAGATGATGAGAGATAATGAAAGATAATGAGAGACGATGAGAGATGATGAGAGATGATGAGAGATGATGAGAGACGATGAGAGACGATGAGAGACGATGAGAGATGATGAGAGATGATGAGAGATGATGAGAGATGATGAGAGATGATGAGAGATAATGAGAGATGATGAGAGAACAGAGTTGTAGGCGCCCTACGGTACCATCTTGAGCATATCCCAAGCAGAGACATGTCAGAGGGAAGATGTGTTAGCGTAACTATACCTATCCTCACTGCCATGTAGAGTTACGGCCCTTTCTGGACATCAAGTTTCAAATTTATGCACATGGCCACCAGATCACTAGCAACTGTTTTTACAAGTCATGTCAAACTCAGGTTAAATTCTGATTTTTACAATTCGTTTTGGTCCAGTGTTTTACAGTGTGTGCTTGAGTATGGTGTTTTACACTTTATGTTCATGTACAGTATTTCACGGAGCATGTTTTAGCTGTGTCTTAAGCGCATGTTTCAGTACAGTACGTGTTTTAGTACAGTACATGTTTTAGTACGGTGTTTAACAGTGAATCTGTAAGAGACTGTTTTACAGTGCATGTTTTAGTACAGTCTTTTACAGTGCATGTTAAGTACTTTTTATTATCAAGTATGGTAATTAATGATAATCAATGCATTTATTACTTAACAATTAAGTTAAGTTTCCCTCTCACCCCTTGGGGTTGGTTCACATACGTAGAATTGTCACATGTGATGACATCTTCTGCAAAATCTGAACAGCCATCTCATTTATTATTATTTAACTACGTTAAGAAAGATAAACACGGGCTTGAAAAGATTAATTAAAACCTCTTTTCACTTATTGTACCAAGTTTCGGTCGGAACGAGATAACTCGGAGTGAAAGCGAGTTAATCAGCTGGTACAAGCATAAAGGAAATAGAACTGAGTGGAAAAATCAATTGGTTACTCTGGTTATAGCCGAAAGAAAAGGCACGCAACCAGAGAGTTGTAGATAGTAGACTGCTCCGCTAGTGCAGCTATTGGGGTTTTTATGGAGTTATTGACGGGGTAGGTGTCTGTGTTTACGGAGCACTCAGTCTATCGGATGGGTCGATATTCCGATGGTGATATATAAGTTCATTTATTAGACATACGATTATATAATTATTATCTCTATTAGAAATGACTGCTTCAAAGGATTTCGTAAATATCAGAAGATGTTATCAGATTCAGTCAGGTCTTCTAATTACGTGAATGTACATTTTTTATCGTAAAGTTTCACAGAAAAACCAAACAGAAATGATGAACGGTGTATAAAATCTTTATTAATTTCATCGTAATACTCAAGACAGAGATTTGATTTTATGAGGTTTGGAAAGATGAGATAGTTCTTGAAGACCTAATTTCAGAGGATGGTCAGTGAAAAGTTTAGGGGTTGACCATCTGAAGGTTCTATTACCAAAACTTACATAGCTTACTTGGTTTTAAGAAACGTGAGAGCCATGCACAAAGATTGCTGGGTCATTGGAAATGGTGATTTGTCACCAACGGGATCTCACCAGTGATGAGATGCAGCACTTTATTGAGGATGTTATCTTAAACTCGGTGAAACTGGATGTAAAAACAAAATGGTAAAAAATGGTAGGTATTAGGTGCAACAAATTGCTGGGATACCACCCTGCAATGACCACACCCTAGTTATACTGCATTATCTCTAATATATAAAACATATAAATATATGCATTACGCTGATAAATATATGAATAAATTTGTTCTAGCTGGCGTCTCTTTACCAGGAAATTTTCTGCCTCACTGATTTTTAAGCAAGAACATCACATCTCACATTAGAGTCCTCTGTGAATGATGGGTTTGATGAATTGTTTTTCTTCTCCCAAACCAGATACAGAATGTATTTGATGATTGCACACATAAAATTTGTATTAATTATATACCACCCGACAAATTCAATATGGTGGACAAATAAGAGTTTTGTTTGATCTTGTTTGCATGAAATATAATAGGGAATAAATCGAAAGATGTAATGCGGGTGTGATGTAAATATAGAGTGACACTGTTGGCACATACGGATGTATCGGTATGTATCGGTGCCTCAGATTATATAGGTGTTGTGTCGGCAATGTGTGGCCTCATACAAAACCAGCATACGCTCCGACTGCTCTCCGCGTTTGTGCGGTTTCTGGATCTCTTAGCTCAGCGATTGCTGTCGCTGTAGTGTCAATACCACTCACTATACCCGTGCAACTAGTTCAGCAGCATCGATAGTTGGAATTAATACTAGTTTCCAGAAAAGAAGTCAGTTAGCGTTAGATCGTTGGAATTGAATCTACGTGACCCAGTTAAATTTTCGCTCTCGCCAGTAAACAAACAATCTGTGACTTTTGTTAGTAAAAAGCGCCTTAACGCCATCTGCCCATGGGGTCAGGGTAGCCGAGTGTGGTTATGGAAGGGCTTCTTGGCTCCGATGTCGCTGTGATGCTGATGGTTTCTGGATGGTCTCTATAATGCTTATATTTTCACTCCTCATTTCATAGTACCGTACATAGAGAATTGGCAGAGTGTGAGACATCTGCAGGTGGTCTGAATTGCCATGCACGGATGGAGGTCAACTCTCTGCCCCAGACATGGTGGCTTTTCTACTACAAAGTTTTCTCCCACCCCTCATAACTGAGGCTAATCCATATTTCGTGTTAACCACATAGGGCTAGTCAGAAATGCCCGATACAACGATTACCTTGGTCATCATGGCATCTCTAACTAACTCACTAGTTTGAAAGAGATGACTGTGACTGTAAATGCTGCAGGCTCCAGTAACATTCACCCCTCGAGAGTAGTCCACAATCATCAGAGGAAAACAAATCAACCACATGCATCGTGGTCTGTGTGGTTATATGACTTTGATTGTGGTTGAATCCCAAGTCCATCTCTTCAACATAATTCTGGTCTATGGTAGACTTCTCATCCATGCAGCAGCTGCGATTCTGTTATCAACCGTGTCTCCCCATCCTTCATCATTCCTTCATCATTCCTCAATGTAACATATATTAAATCACTAATCATCATTATAGAAACTCATATTTTCGGTCGTGAGGGACAAATAACGTTATGCAACTACACGACGAACACATTGGATGCACTGATTGACTAGGGTTTAATTTCCAAGTTCATGAATTTCGCGGAGTATGTCTCTCGCTGTGCGTGATTTGACTTAATTCGGTGCATGCAATCAAATCTACTCATAATGTAGTTGGCAGAAAGTTGTCAGCATCAGACTAGGAGAATCCATGCATGGTCATGCGTGAAACTACGGTGACTTGTGCCGATACCGGCTATCATTCACACTGTAGTCGGTGTGTCAATATTTAATCCGGAATTTCTCTTCTCTGCGTACACCGCGTGGGGATATCAAACAAGTGCAGCTAAGAGCTTTGCCACCATTGTGTATGACATAATATCACTGCCTCACTAAGCTTTTGATTCTACTCATGTCTGCTCAAAAATGCAAATGGAAGTTATGATCTTACGGCTAATTCTGAAATGTCCACGTGTTAGTTAAACGTGCGAGTTGTATATTGACCTGGTTTATCTGGCTGCGGTAAAGTCTGCATTGCGAAATTAATGATGAATTGTTTTGGGTCGGGTAACTGTTTAGTCTAACGATTCCAGTGACGTGCTGGATTAATAAACACCATTCGAACTGCATCAAAGTACATATATATCTCCAAATTACATCTTAAATCATGCTTATGAAATGCTACTCTCTGTAGATGTCAAAGTGTGTCATGTCAAGCCAAAATATTTACTACGATAGAGATTGTATGAATGTGCGTTAAGTTTTATATAGTTACAGGAAG
Organism: Epimenia babai; assembly: GCA_011762755.2. Lineage (NCBI taxonomy): Eukaryota > Metazoa > Mollusca > Solenogastres > Cavibelonia > Epimeniidae > Epimenia > Epimenia babai. The sequence goes on from WURV02181543.1 coordinate 12,014, forward strand.
ACTACAGAGAATAGTTTTGGTTGTGACACAAAATATCTAAATTCGATCGTACTCGTTGGCCTAGCGGTCTTATTATATGTACTTGACACACTTCCTGGTGATTCTTAATAATTAAAACTCTGAAGATAAAGACTTGACCAAGACCTGCATTGTCTTAACAATCTACTTTATGTATATATTATATGTATATATTATATGTATATATTATATGTATATACGGTCATGTGTATAACAGAAGGGACTTCGCTGGGGGAGGGGCAGTCTGGGTTTGTAGATCAGTTGTAAGAACATCAGACTCATCATTAACGACTGTGGATTCGGGCGACATCCTCAGACATATTTGGATTCTGCATTTTTTTCTCATGCTTTCAGAAATGATAAAGGATGCTTCCTATTAATGTTACATTAATGATTTACATGTAGACAGTCTCGTGGATTACAGCTAAAATTTTGTTGCCAAATAAGAAAGCATACACACGATAATAATACTAATATATTTATTCTCATTTGTATACCGCCATAACCCACTATGGTGGTAGTGCTTAATTTTGATGTTACAAAGCATAATGTTATTATATTCATGTAGCATGTAGATCATTGGTCCTCGCAATTAGTAGAAAAAATATCAAGGCAAACTGTATGATCTTGCATCCAACTAATTACACAGTGTGGAAGCACTTTGAGGATTCTGGAAAACAAAGATCAGCAGAAGCACTTTGAGGACTCTGGAAAACAAAGATCAACAGAAGAACTTTGTGGACTCTTAAAAACAAATGTCAACAGAAGCACTTTGAGGACTCTTGAAAACAAAGATCAACAGAAGAACTTTGAGGACTCTTGAAAACAAAGATCAACAGAAGCACTTTGAGGACTCTAGAGAACAAAGGTCAACAAAAGCACTTTGAGGACTCTGGAAAACAAAGATCAACAGAAGCACTTTGAGGACTCTTGAAAACAAAGATCAGCAAAAGCACTTTGAGGACTCTGGAAAACAAAGATCAGCAGAAGCACTTTGAGGACTCTGGAAAACAAAGATCAGCAGAAGCACTTTGAGGACTCTGGAAAACAAAGATCAGCAAAAGCACTTTGAGGACTCTGGAAAACAAAGATCAGCAAAAGCACTGTGAAGACTTTGGAAAACAAAGATCAGCAGAAGCACTTTGAGGACTCTGGAAAACAAAGATCAGCAGAAGCACTTTGAGGACTCTGG
>WURV02181554.1:0-13221 GCA_011762755.2 Epimenia babai
TTTGGTGTGTATGCAAATTTATATTCATGTTATACTCTACACAATTACTGTAAAGTGTCACTGAAAATGCATATTAAAAGTGGCACTCTAAATTCTCGTTTATTATTATTATTGTACAATATATGAAGGTAATGCAGTATTAAGAACGTCTACTGAGTACGATCTCTATGTATTCTACGCAATAGAGACCATATCATACTCATGCCGTCTCATTAACAGCACTCGTCCGCCCTCAAATCCCGCACCATTCCTCTGTACTCTGCTGGTATTTTAATTGCCCTTGCTACTTACACTAAAATTATTATATTACAAAATTAATGATAAAGCACGCGGGTAATAAAAAAGCAAAGTAAACCGATTATTTGTAAGCGGAGTCTATAACTTTTTATATCTATGTATGCTGTATATGTGAATTAAAGATAACGAATTTATTTAACAAAAACGTATAATCTAGGTAATTTTCCTGAATTTACTTCGGGGCTGCCCTGGGACAGTCGGTGCCGAAGAAGAGGACCTTTGTAATTTTCAGTACGTTCTTTCAAGATTTTTACGACGTATCACTTGGACTCAGTGACTGTAGCGATCGCCTCTTCCGATAACTTATTCCAATAACTTACAATACGCTTGTCGAACGAATATTTTCGTACACTGAGTCATACACTTTTCTTCATTAAATTTACCGAATCACCTTTCGTTCTACTTCCAACGATCAATTTGACAAAAGTTCTGTGGTTAATTCACTAAGACCGTGGAACATTTTGAAATCGTCAATATCATTTCACTTTGCCCTTCTCGTCTCCAATGTTGTCAACATCTCAATTGCGCTGTACAATCAATACCATAAAATACGTTAAATGAATCACATCAGATTTTGCCGCCCCCTGCCTACTATCATTTAAAAATATACGATCTGTTACTAAATACTTACAAAAATCATCAATACACACTCTTATACATGCATTTATCACATCTAAACTCGATAAAAATAATGCTCTTTTTCGGACTCCCAAGTACACAGATGTCACTATTAAAAAAACTACAAAACGCTGCCGACATCAACACCTCGCCATATTCACATCACGCCTAAATTAAAATCACTACAATGGCTCAAGCGACATTATCGTATTTAATTCAAAATTATTATTCAAGTTTTTAAATGTCTACATTCCACAGCTGCATTGTATCTGGTGTCTCTTATTAATGTGAGAGACACTCGTCGTCTACCAACCCGCCAGTCAGCAGCTTCCACCCTAGTCATACCTCATGTGGCACCGGTTCACCAAGGGCAGAGGTCTGCAACTCACTTGCACCCAACATCAGATAAACGATTTTAATAAATTCAAGAACAGTGTGAAAACATATCTCTTTTAGTCATGTTACAAATATTGGAGCAATATTCTCACCGTCCCAGGAACAACAATATGTTTGTATTGTATATTTTCATATAAATAATTTATAATCCCTATGTCTATCTGTGATATTTTATAGTTTATCCAGATATACCTACTTATTTATTTAGTGTATATAATTAGTTTGTATTTATTATTCATAACATTGTGAAGTGCGACTGATAAAAATCTATTATTCTGAGGAGCACTTTAAAAACATATTATTATTATTATTATTATTATTATTATTATTATTATTATTATTATTATTATTATTATTATTATTATTATTATTATATTAATCATAATAATCAAGTGCTTTACAACACTCGTAAAAAGATATTTCTAGAGATTTTGTCTAAAATTGGGAGTGGGGATGAAGCACAGAGGTTGCATTGAAGTTTGTTTCAGAAGCTCGCGCCAACTCTCATGAAGCACCGACAGTCAGGGGTAAAAAGTCTGCAACAAACCGTCCCAGCGAAATCTATGTTCGCCAGTTTCGTCTAGGCACAATGTCTACCCTATTGTAAGATGTTCAATGGAAACAATATCGGGGCATTTAAAGTATGACAAACTTTGTTCCCTGACAGCTGTGTAATTAAGCTTGTTCGGTTTAACACGTGTTTTGAGAACAAACTGGTTTATAAAGTCCGTATAGCATGCCAGCGATATACACAGATGTTGTAGACTATGCATTGAATGGCTAATTTTTCTAGTGTTTGCTATATTACGTATCAAATGGCCGATTTCTCCTGCGCCTTTACTCACAATATTTAACATCCGTTAACTACTGCTAAAATATTCTAAATACCATTAATCATTCTGTACCATACAAATTTTTCTGAATATATCTGTGCCGATAAAAAATGGAGCCGTGTATTACGGCAGGGCTGGTTAAATTCTTAAAACAAGTCAAATCGATATTATCGGCGAGTGATTCCGCCATTCCGCCATTGTTTTCACTCGCGCTGTTACGCCAGCCTGGTCATGCCCACTATATCCCTTCCACCAATATCCCCTGATGAAATTTTTCCCATAATATCCCAAACACTTAGAAAGTGCTTGTAACAACAAAAAATATTCCCACTATATCCCCAGCGGACAAATCAAAGGACATACTGTCACAACCAACACATCAGTAACCCTAACCCTACGCCCAGCGACTCGAAGAAATGAAGGAACGGTATGCTGATGGAAAGAGTGACATTATTTCATATCTTAATACTGTCGGCCATTTATTACATCTAGAGTAGATATTTTGTGTGAATTGTTGTATATAAAGATTATGATATAGAGATTGAGTAGGTGATTAAGTAGGGGAAATTGTGAGAAAAAATATCAGGGGATATAACAGGAAAAAGGTGAAGGGATATAGTGAGATGAAAATTGTGATCTTAAGAAGTACTGGGGATATACTGGGAAGGGATATATTGGGAAGACCCCGCCAGCCTACTGTGCTTCTATTCCATCGATCGCCATCGTAACTTTGACCAATAAGATCGCTGGCATAGGAATACCCATGGCAAGTTTAACCAGCGGGAACGCCAGTATAAGTTGCACAAAAGTGTGATATTTATCGAAAAACGATAGCTATTTCAATCAATATGCGCCATCTTCATCACGTGATTTGAAATCGTTACCTTAACGCTGAAGATCTGTCGAGCAGCGTGACAGGACATGCGATATGTGTATGATGGATGGAAATGATATCGCATCGATATATCGCATAGGGTAAACGCACTATAACCGTCTACGCGGCTGACACCAGCTCTTGTATATATGGCGGAAAAGACCGTGTCATGCACAGGTAAACAAGTAATTTAAATTCGATGCGTGTTGCAATCGGTTATAGGCGGGGGAAGTGTAATAAGGACGTAACATGGCAGCACCTCCTCTCTCGCACAATGACACGAACAACAGGATTTTGAACACGCTGTCGTTTGTTAAGCAAGATACGTAACGTATGCGTGATAGAGGCAACATTTTCCGGGATGCAAGGCCTGAATCGTCGTACGTTAATGTGCATGAAACTTATTATTACTATATTATGTTACAATCAATTCGCTAACGCGACACTCAAACGATAGCTTTTTATCAAAAATAACACCGAAATTTTTTATGGATAGTTCACATTTTACATTATCTTCTCCAACTCGCATGAACAGTTCAACACATTTTAATTTTTGATAAGCCAATTAATTGAAAACAAGGTCATCGGCGCACTCGCTGAGCAAGAACTCGAGCCAAACTTCCAAGATGGCAAAAAGCGAGCAACATAGTCGTCTGTGACGATGTATCCGTAATAGAAACTTCGACCATGGTACAAGGATTCACAGACGCACACGAAACTGATTTTATCAACAAAAAATGAGGAAAATCGTATTTTCTAATAGAGTGAATTTGTATTGCTTTCGTGTTAGTAATGTAGCTTGTTCACATTTCTTATCTGCCACCTCATGATGCTCTACAAAGACAAAGGTCCTCTTGACAGTCCAGATTCTTATTTATCGCGGCATATCACTCTTGGACTATACACTTAAACTCTACACTCACATTCTCTGTAACCGTCACCTTTCGAATTTTACACTATCCTGCCGGATGAACGATTCGGTTTCAGACAACTCAGATCGACTGAAAGTGCTATTTTCATATTTCATACTATACCTCTCTCTCCCTGCCTTATCTTTACTGTAGAAAAATTTCATACAAGTGATTATGGGCAAAGAGGTAGGGGATATAAATAAAGGTGTTCCTCAAGGTGAATGCATGTCATAATTACTTTTCTCTTTATTTGTCTCCGATATACCACAGTTTGTAAATGGAAACGCAAACGCCAAAATCTTAATGCGTGAAGACATTGCAATATGCACTAACACGCTTGACGACATGCAAATATGCATTTAAAAACAGTCTGCGTGTTATCTGATTTTACATTCATCAATTTGCTCTTTTGGTGTTTATACTTATCCGTGCTCTCTTAGGATAGTCAGTCAGTTCCTCCGTCTTACGTAGAAGACTTCTCTTAGTTGATGACATCAGTGCAAGAACCTCAGCAAAATCTAGATCCTCTAGAGTTCCTAGGCCCCGAGCTATATCTTTACTCTAGTCGTCCTCTTCACAACCCAATCAATTACCAATAGAAACAACAACCCTGATATTACACAGCCCTGACGCCAACCGGACCTGATAGCAAACCACTCGGACAACTTTCCCCCATGATGGTTTTGGCTTGGCATTCAGTCTGATCATCATTATCCGATTACTTACTGGTGTCACTGCTGTCACTGACTTTGCGATTCTTGGGGGGGGGGGGGTAGTAGTAAAAAAACCAACTCCACTCCGTTTTTGCTTTCGTCCACTGGAGTATAAAGTCCATCCTTCATGATTGATCTCTCCATCTGACTTCCGCTAAACCAAGCACATCTGTCCTTAGCCTCACAGCTTCGTTCTTGCTTTCCTACATCTGCTTGCGTTTTTACATTCCACGTTGGTTCACACCCCACCACATCACCAATACAACCTATACAATACCTGCATCAGGCATAGGATAATATTGGAATGAATATAATTGTTCAATTTCACTATGCACCTGCTAAATACACATAAGAAGTTTTTGCTAATTTATTACTACATTAAATGGCCCGCGGTAGTATTTAGTATTGAGTCTGAGACTATTGTAGCTATGTTTCGACTTGTTTAAGCAATCTATCATAGCCAGGCAACCGGCCTGACAGAGTGGATAAATAGTTGTATAGAAAACAATCCAATTAGCAAATGTCGAAAGGTGAGACTGGAGTCAACAATGGAGAAAAATGCTGCTCACTTAGCAGCAAACGCTCAACAATAAAGGTGCTCGTCTTCTATTGTTCCGTGTTAGGAGGGTATCCGGTGTCAGTTGTTCAGCGGTAAGGCGGTGGCCGGTGTCTATTGTTCAGCGGTGGGGTAGTAGCCGGTGTCTTTTTCAAACGGTCGAACGATGGCCGGCGTCTATTGTTCAGCGCTAGGATGGTGGCCGGTGTCTATTGCTCATCGCTAGGGCGGTGGCCGGTGGCTATTGTTCAGCGGTGGGACGGTGGCCGGTGGCTATTGTTCAGCGGTGGGACGGTGGCCGGTGTCAGTTGTTCAGCGGTGGGGTAGTTGCCGGTGTCTTTTTTCAAACGGTCGAACGGTGGCCGGCGTCTATTGTTCAGCGATAAGACGGTGGGTACCGTTCAGCGGTGGGACGGTGGCCTGTGTCTATTGTTCAGCGGCAGGACGGTGGCCGTTGTCTTTTTCCGGCAAGCAGGCATATTCGCCATGTGCTCGTCGGGATATGGGTTGAGCAGTGGCCCGTGTGTATAACTGTGTTAACGTGTGTATGTGAGTTGGGGGAAACTAGATATCAAAATCTGTTTATTGATGAAAGAGTGTTGGTACCGACTAAAAACTCGCTGTGAACAATGCCATACGCAAAGCTCTGCCAGAAACACCGAACAAGGGATACTTTTCCATTACATGGTGTTGGCGGAGAAAAATGCAGAATACAGGACTCACTACGTACCATAGAGACGGAAAAGTTCCCTTGTGGTTCAGATTGCACGTCGGCCTGACTTTTCTATTTTTACTAATTATTTTTATAAAACCTGGATCAGCGGTAGTTTTCTTTTGGACTCATTGGAATATGGGTCAAACATGACCCAACAACTTGGTAGAACTATATCACTCTCTCTAAAGCGCAAACCGCCAAGAGCCATCCGACCATTCACGAGATCATTCGCGTATTCCGTGAGTAAAGTGGAAAATTAACCACATACGAAACAGGAACGAAACGTCTGCAAACCGCAGACGGTGCATGATGAAAGTGGCGAGAAACTTTAACTTTGTCGAATACATTTGGTGTAAAGAGAGATATGATTTCATATTTGAGGTGCTTGGTTAAATTGTTTGATACAATTATTATATATTATATGTGATTTGTAAATATTATGATAAAATGCATGGTCGTATCATGTATTACATTGTCTGGTATTGCAGATATTAAAGTACAATACCATGTATTAACACATCTCGTGTCTTGGATTGCTTAATCACAACGAGAGGTATACAGTCGCGGCGAGAGCGGACGTGTCAGCCAACTGTTAAACTGCGTAATAAAAATTCTGACCAAACGTTCCTGCCCAGGAGCTAAGTGTGAATTTCTCAAGCCAACACATTTTATTGTCCCACAATCCGACTGTACATGTACATAGCTGGGTAAATAAAACCTTAAACCTACGAACTGACTGAACGTTAATATATTTGGTATACCGTGGTCGCACTCACCACCGACCTTGCAGTAATCGATTTGGATATTGTAAGCTCGTATACTTGATAAACTGTATAATGGCTTCGCATGTCACAGGTACATGCAAAAATGCAAATGGACAACGTACGTCATTATAATTTATTGTAAAATTCGAAGACGAGGAGATTGAGGTTATCCCAACAGCCTCTATATGTACGGCCTAAACTAATGTGGCCAAGACCGTGGTTATTACGATCTCGTCGACTTCGCTTCTCCCCGTGGATTATGATGGGAAATCACAATCGTAAAAAAAAAACTTTATGACCTTCGTCCATAAGATCTGTTTTGCACCGATAAAAGACGTAAAAACGCAGGTAGAAGGTTGATGACAATGCACTGTGATATGACGAGGTAGCTGAGAAGTCAACTCCACGAGTTAGCATCTGAAAAACCTACCCTATTAGAAGATAGTCCCATCAGAGGTATTGGTTTTTTCTGTGCATTTTTTCCCAACTATCAGAAGAAGACCCGCCTGCATAAGAAAACAGCATAGCTAATCTGAACACCGTGAAAAAACGGGACTTATGGCGCTTTTTGCTAAATACGCAACGTAGTTTATTGGTGGAACGGGGACTTCGCCGACATTCGAATCCAACGATCATACCCCATCCGCTTCTCGGCTCTGGTAATCCCAGCACATTACCCTAAGTATTAAACAAATTTATTCGAAGATATAATTATGAAATGAAATGAAATTTATTTGTTTAAAGTGTACTCATTAGCAGAGCTGTCAAACACACTTTACATGAAACAGTAGCCAAATGGTCTAAGACTATAATGTGATTACTTAAATTATAGAAAATTAACATCTAACAGTATACAGGTAATACAGATCAATGTTAGATACAACAATGTACATTTACAGTGAGCATGAAATAGATAACAATGTTGAATAATTCGGTGGAAAGTAGAACAAATATCGAAAAAATGAAAATCCTATGCAGGCAAAGTCGACATCGTCATAGTCGCTATGAAGAATTATATTGACATTATATAGCGAAATAATGCATGTTATTCAAAACCAGTGATTTTTTTGAATTTGCTCAACTGCTATCCCTGAAATAAGTAGAAATAAATGATTTAGCCTGAACTATACCTGAACTCGATTACTACGTGAAGATAATTAATCCAGAAAAATATCGCATACGCATAGGAATACCAAATGCACAGGAATTAACCGCTCGCAAAACGGTACAATTGTTGATTTTGCACGTGTCTAGAGGAAAGAACAATGCCTATCCATTATTTGTATAAGCACCGATAATCAGATAACTTATCTCTCTAAGCACACAACCCGTGGATGTTTAAACCCACATAAGATTACCTCCGTCAGGCTGTGACTCACACCACCGTCGACATTTATATTGCTATCTTATTCATATACTAAGGGGTTGATAGCCTTATTTTGCTCTTGCAGTTTGAGTGGAAGCATGTCAAGATCTTTTTGACGACTAGACCATGGCAGGTCATGGTGGAGATGGTAGTTCCACATTAAGTGCAAGATCCTTCAGTTCATTAGTACAGTCTGCTCTCCGTTATCAGACATCGCCCTCTCCCAGTGTTGTCGTCGTCTTAAGCGAGACCGTCGGATAAATGGATTGACCTAATTTCAGTGAATAAATCGTACCCCATGAAACTTAATGACGAAGGAAATTTGTTTACAATTATTTATATATATTTTACAGGTTTAAGTCACGCAAAAGGTAATACCTCAAACGTCAAAATTAATGACAGTTCAGAATGTTAATAAAGTTGAACAAAATCTACAAACATAATAAAATAAAAAACAACAGTGTTTGAGTTGAATTTTGATGAAAAATTCATAATAGTCCGTTGCTTGTCGGTGTTAATTTCCACTGAATGATCCTTAATCCTAAGTAAAGCCAAGTCGTCAGGTCGTCCGATGTGAATACGTGCATGTGTTTTTCGACGAAGGTCTACATAGGTAATCATGCGTTTGGTGACTGTTTTAAACAACGCTGAGCTATAACTAGCGACCAATAATACGTCGTATTTCACGATATTATATCAATCATCCTTATATGTTAAAATTCATTGACCTCTTGACCTCTACAAATCATCGACGGTTGCGGAATTTGTCAATATTAATCTATGAAATCTTTAAGATCATTGATAGTAATGTTGAATAATTATGCTCACTGTGTTGACGGTTAAATTATTCACAGTAGTTATAGTCTATACGTCTATACATGTTTATTTATTATTTTAATTAGTTTTCATTGAGTTATTGCAGTTATTGTTTAATTTGCCAACTGTAGGCCATCTGTTATTATGTTTATCGGTGCTGTTTGGTATAGTTTATACCTAATAAAGATATACATACATACAATAATAATCATCGATGTGTTTGTTATGGTAACGATCACTATTAAGTACGTATTTTTAGAGGGCTTGACAATCAAAACCTCGCGCCGCAATTTCACACGCGCTTGCCACTCGCAGCCAACGCAGTAGGCCGCCATAGAGGCATCGAAGATCTTTTAAGCATGGAACACCGCAAATTTAAGGTTACAAAAATTCTCATAATCAGTTACGTACTTTTAATATGTTAAAGATGATAGATTACCGATTTATTATTAGCCTGTGATATGTCATCGTTTTATTACTTTTAACGCGTTTATGATTAGTACAGTGTTTCATCTCTCATGCCCCATATAAAAATAGGAAATCATATTGGCTCTTAGTTAGGCCTAACACTGTAAAGGTAAAATGCGAACACACTACCTTCACCTTAATTGTAGTCTGCAAATTATTTCTAAATTAGCGAAGAGATTATATAGTATATCTTGTAATTTAATGAAAATTGCAAATGAAATCCACATTTCTGATTTTGTCATAGATTGCGTTTATTCAGATTGACCGAGTTTGTCTTTTTAAAATAAACAGATAATTTTATTTATTTTAGGATACGGGGAAAAATATAAAATAGCAGTAAACATTTCGCATTATTGTTAACTCCGTCGTTGTTGTAAACAAATTATGTTATTTAATATAGCGCAATTACTGTCACAAAAATCAGTAAATGAATAATACTAGTAGTGGAATAGAAATTTATAAAATGCTTGAGAACCCTGGAAGCAGGTTACGTTTAGTTTCATTACGCTTCACACATCATACAAGTTTGTCGAGTCAGTCCGTGCCCTAATTTCGTTGTCACGTGATATACCTTAAGCCACCCCAACATTACCTTGCCACAGCAGGGCAAAAGAAATGTCGCTTCCCGACGACACCACTGGGTACCCGCGGGTGTTGGATGAAAGGGAGCAGACTGTGTTTAAATCGTAATTTCACGTATTCTGTCAAAGTTAATAAGCTCACTTCTACCAGAGAGAAGATGAGGTAAAGCGCTGTTGCAAAACAGTTAATTTGACGTGTGGGTCAGCTCACCAAACTCATATAGTTATAATTCTCAAAAATGAAATATTAATCAAGTGTAAGTTTGTGTGCACTGAACCCAATACCAACACGATTGTTCGAACATTGGCAGTCGGGCCGAATAACCATCGTTTTCACCGCGGCGGCGTGTAGCAAGTCGGTACCACTTGTAGGAGAGAGGTTGAGTTGGCTACTTCGTGAAAATTTTTGGTCTTACAAATTTTCGCGAGTATAAGTGAAACATTGCACGCAATATTTGTTCCTTTACATTGCTATAGTGGCACTCTCGCTTAGTTCCAATCGGGAATGCTGCATTGAGAAGCATATTTGCTTGTTCCCAACTTCAATAAAACACGAACACGAGCCAAATTTTCAAGATGGAAATTAGTGAGCAATATCTTCGTTCGTGACGATGCATTTGTAATAGAAACTATGTGTAGTATAGTACATGGCCATTTATTATAAATAACAAGATATCAACATGCACAAACGGTCTATGTATATGTTTCACAACCATGCATGTTTAAAAGCACACGATATATTAAATCAAATAGTAAGGTATATGAGTATGACATAGATCATCAGACAATTTAAGGGGCGGGACAACCCGCCCATCCAGAATCCGTATTTGAACCGTAGACTAGAGAATCAGAGTCTAAAATTTGCATTTCACATCATGGTAACGCAACAGGATTAGGATAAAGAGGTACAGATGATAGATTCGCAAAAAAAAGAAATCACAGTACGAAGATTTATGTGGGGGAGTGGTGGTTTTGAAACTTGCTTGCGCCGTGTTGCTGCGTGGTGATAGAACACAATGGCTGGCAGCTGTGTGACATGCCGCCGGTGTGTAGAGACTTGGATCCAGTGGCGTCAAAGGTTGAATGCCAGTTGTCTGCCCTGTCATGGTAGGTTTTTTCACAGTAGGTACTCTCCCCTCCCTTATGAGCGAAGCTTATCAATTTGTTGTGTTAACCACATTTGTAGACTAGCATCATAGAGTGCCAAAAATAGATAACGATTACCTTTGTAATCAGTCCATAACTACATACTAATACCCCGAATGGGTCACTCCCGCTTCACTTTGCACCTCATGAAATAACTAGAATACGAATGGTAAACTTGTCTTGATCATAATCGTAGTTACTCCATAAGGTGTTACCTTCACTTTTCGTTTTAAGAAGAAATAATTTTGACACACGATTGCAGGCGTCAAGTAATTGTATCCTTCTTTGCAAGCCGCTAGAGGCATCGAATGGCTTTCTAACCCCAGTCTTTTCTATGCATTGTGAAAATTATTCATCTTGCCATACAATAAACTGGGTGAACGTTCCCCTCACTTTTTGGTCTACATGTTCGGAATCCCTTATAAAAGCTTGCCCATTGACCCGAGAGCCCTACAAGAGGATTGTTTGCAGCATGCTATAGACTTATATATACTTCTAGAGCCTTCCATCTAGTAATGAGGCCCAGCTCGTTGGCCCAGTTTTTTTAGTTTTCATTCTCTAATTTCATCATAACTGTCTGTCTCATTTCTCCCTTACAGAATAGAGGTAGAGTTGACGAGTTGTGGTTTCTCTAATCTGTTTTAAAAGCCATTTGAAGGAACACCCGAAGCACGGTGATTCAAAACTTCGAGCCGTTACTCATGGTCAGCAGGGTTCTTCTCATTTGTCAGTTCTAACTCGCTTAACTTGAACTGGCGTTTCTTTTCACTTTCGACATCGCGTCGTGCCCCCATATCAGCTTCCTATTCAGCAGCACGCTCAACTACTCCGAGAATTCCCTGGTGCTTCTTTCTGACTTCACGTTATTGTGCACCTTCATAGTCAATATTAATTCCCCTGCTTTTATTATAGCGATGTCTGTCTCCATAAACGACTCATGCATTATTGTATAAGGCCTACATACGATGACATAATTTGTCAAGGTTCTCTGTCCATGTGACTCGCTAGCACGAGTATTCAAGAACAACACCAGTATTACTAGTCCATCACTACAGTGGAAAAAAACAACTACAAGAATGCTAATGTTCGAGTTAATTATCTTTTCAATTAACTTCTCTCCAATTTATACGCGCTTAAATGTATCATAGTAAACCCAATCCTATAATGATAAATGCATTAACATTCCACAGACGGCTACAAAGATTGATACATTCACTTATTAAATATAATATGCTTTTACATAAAACACACCACCCGACATCACTCAGGAAGGGTAATTCAGTATGGTAAATGGACTACCCAACACTTAGACGGTATTAGATAATTAGACGTCCACCCACTAGTGCCACTAGTGCATCAACATGTACAGAGACAGAGGATTATAGTAAAGAGGATAGGAATCTAATGAAAACACCACCGATTCACTTATCTACGGAAGTTAACGGACACTTCTCAGCTATGTAAAACTTAATGAAAGAAGGTCCGCTAACACAGATTATAACTTAGTCTGTGTCGAAGACCAACGAGGGCAGACGATCAATCCACTTCTACACCAATAATTATGTCACGCCGATAAAAGTCATGTGATTGATACAATATGACGCTCAGGGTTAGGTAACGATTCAATGTTCGAGCCTTCACGAAATATCCCGAATGTTCGAGTTTACCGATTACGTTTGAATCTATTTTGTAAATTGCCCGAGTCTTTCTGGCGCCTCATGCGCGATTCTGTGACCGACTTCACTTCCGCAATTACATCAGCTTGGTGTTCTCGTTCGCGTTTGTTATACTCATAAGATTCTCGAGTTGAATTTGTATTATTCCTGACTTGATTCTCCTTCCCTGTGTAAAAGTTTCATCGAATACGTATAAAAGACAAAGTTCAATATTATTATAACTACATGAGTCACATGATGGAGTGGATCAGTTACCGTGGGTCATTACATCTACACCGGCAGTGCAAAATATATCATGCAACATCTTAAACCGATATTGTACGAAATATAATACGGCTCTAAGAGTCTAAGTTAAGGCAAACAATTGAGCGACGCGCGCATCATCTATCACATTAATTTACATTGTTGTCATTTGCATTGCACATTGCACCGACAAAATATAAAAACTGAATCCTAACATTTTCAATAATCGTTAAATTCCTCCTTCTATC
>WURV02181565.1:0-13221 GCA_011762755.2 Epimenia babai
AGTTAGTATACTGGTTAGAGCGGGGTTTGAACCAGGGACCCCTGGATCCAAAGTCAAGCGCTCTAACCACTAGGCCAAATGCCCCCTTGTATAGTACATAATATAAACATTAATATAAGCTTTAGTATACAGGTCACTCTACGTGTTGGGGTATGATAGTTTTTTCTGTCATTAGGGCTATGATAACAAAAGCCATTCTCTGTAACCGAAGTATTTCCATCTATACTGGCAGACTTCAGGTTTCCCACGATCTGGATAAATGCGCACGCCGCTCAGTCATGTCTATAGAAAAATCTAGAATGCGTTGGACGTTATATTATACGACTGTTGACTGTTGCATTCTTACTGTAGATACAGGCAGGATATTAAGTCCTTACTACGTAACAGTCGTCGGCTGTCACCGTATACAGCACCATAGCGATGCGAGGATTACTTGTAAACATGGAATGTTATCGGGTAGGCTATACATACAGTTGGCATGTATATTTATTTAAACTAAGGTAAATAAACTTTGACGTACGAACAGCACCCTTGAGAACACGAGTCAGCATTAGCTACCTAGGTAGACGATATTACATAAACTAAAGTCTCGGAATATCTCAATGTTCTCGAATATAATGCGTACTTTGTGTACAATGTAAACGGAGAACGGCATCTTTTCGGGCGCGATTTCTTGTATGTGCTACATCTATCCTTCCATTGCACCTGACGAAGTATACTTGATATACGATAGGTCATTTTAATCTTTATATGAATTAGTCAAAAGGTGTTATATTATGGTAATTGTCATATTTAAAGCACGAGTTAGCGATCGTACCCGTGTTAATAATC
The DNA here is from genome assembly GCA_011762755.2 of Epimenia babai. Classification (NCBI taxonomy): domain Eukaryota; kingdom Metazoa; phylum Mollusca; class Solenogastres; order Cavibelonia; family Epimeniidae; genus Epimenia; species Epimenia babai. Next base: position 832 of record WURV02181565.1, read on the forward strand.
TTACATTAATGGCAATATCAGCAGTTCTCAGTACATTACAATGTACTCAGCGCGAATGCGTACTTTATGTACAGTCTACATGATTGCATCGGGTAACAAACACTCTTTCTTAACTTGACAGGGAAAGTTGACACGAGAAAGTGAAACTAAAGCACTTGACTTTCGCCGCAGTCTGTAGTCCAGTATCTATACATTACATGGCGGTATCAAGATACGAATCATTTTAACCGTATTATATATAGCATATGGCGTACAGGTCTCTATGTATACAATATATAAAGATATTAGGCACAAAGGAATCATCGGTCGTATAATCTTGTATATTTTGGTTGCACGCAGATTTTTTTCAGTTCGGTAATACGCATAACCAACCATAGGGTCCCAATGTGACAAAAATAATGACACATTTTAAATCTGCTGAATGGATTTTCTAACCACTTACTAAGTGAGGTATTCGGGGATTATATTATGTAGGAAAAGTGGATTCCCTTTAAAGGACAAGTGACCCAATCCCAGCATCATCGGACAGAAAACCCTAATGCCATCGCCGGTCGAACCAGTACGGTATACTATCTATGGCACGTTTCGGATTATAAACATGTTAAACGCGCCCGCCCACACATGATTGTGGGGGGGGGGGGTGCTGCTTGTAGTGTGATTATGCCAGGTCTTCACCCTTCTTCGTTTCACATGATGGAGATGATGACCACGACGACTACAACGACGACAGTCCGTTGACATTTGATACCAGTGGCAGGAAAGAACGCCTGTCAACTGTCTACCAAGAGCGGTTATTGATGCCAATAGTGTCCCGTGTGTTCCGAAGTGTTTTGGGTATAAATCATGACTAAATATTTGGCTAATCATCTTTTGACGTAGTCCGTAACTCGATACACAACAATCCACTACTGACTACTCTATCCACCTAGACTACGTACCTTTGCAGGCGTGGCGATAATCGCGGCAACAGTCGTTCATCTGGCTGCACGCTTGATCGCAAAAACAGCGGTCGTTCGATCGCTCCACCTCGCCCTCCCTGGACCCGTACGTGAAACATGTGTTATTTCGTCCGGGACAGCACATCCGGGTCGCAAGGCAACTTGCGTCCGCTACCCGGCTCGATAAAATAGCCGCATACACGGCTAAGCTGACGACTAGAAATCCGTAGCGTAGAGAACCTTCTGCGTGTTGCATCGTGAATTTTGAGCTTTGTTTTAGTGTCTATGAAATAAAAATCCTTGGAAATGCTTTTGAACAGCTCGTGGGAAGCAAAGACTCGTGCGATCAGTGGTCGTTTTCTAATATAGCTATGTACAATGAAGATCGTCTAAATGATATAAGGATTCGGCTTAAATCGAAGGTGACAATAATGGAGGTACAAAAAGTGTCAAGTGAAATCCGTATTAAAATACAGTAGACGAAATACTAGCAGCTAACTGTCCCTAAGTATAATAAAACGAAATTAATGGAACACTGTTACGTGTAATGAAGAAAGCTTTAGCTATACTTTAACTTAATATACAACAGAGTCTATACGTATTATCGTAATACACTAATCCAATGCACGCTGTGTGCGAGCTACGAATCCTTTGACTGGCGACCGGATGCACAATACAATCTTTTTTGCAAATCAACAGTTCTAGCAGCCGACATGCGCTGGCTCTGCCACTTCTTTCTCAATGACGTCTCTCGTTCAGCTAACAGCGTGCAACGCTTGTCAGCTGGTACTAATTATAATAGTTATGCCCCAGTGCGAGGCGTTTATCAATGTAACACCGCGCAATATCGACCCTAGTAGAAAGCGCCCCTCCTCTTCGAATGAACGACAGCCTAATATGCAGATTTTAAACGTTGATTCGTTGACTTTTATCATACTACGCGGATAAGGACAATGTGGGGAGTGACGCTTATATGACAAGTGGGAATTGTTTGATTAGCGAATGTTACTACATTGTGCTGGTATAATCGCGGTTTGTGACTAATCGATAACCATAGCAGTTTCTAATTTCCTTTGATCCGCGTATACCTTTGAACTTGTCCGTTACGGAAAGTCTTTGAAAAAATAACTTGTTACGATATTTACATGTCAAACTTGTATCCCACTTAAATTACTTTCGTTTTTTTACGATATAATGCTAAGGGGGCAATCTTTAGAGACAGTTGATGCAGTTATTAAATCGTGGAAATTGAACCCAGATGACCCTCGAGCAAATGAAATAAAATTTATTTGTTTAAAGTGTACTTATTAGCAGAGCTGTCAAACACACTTTACATGAAACAATAGCCTAATGGTCTAATAATGTAATTACTAAAATTATATAAAATTAACATCTAACAGTATACAGCAAAAAACAGCGTTTTCTCATGGTGACTTAAGTGCTTTCAATGTAGAAAGGGTTTGTTCCAGCTGACGTGGTTGTGTTCGCGTGCTTTCCGCGAGGTCTCTATAACGCTTACCGCTCCGTTATCTCATCATCTCATAATTCATCGTCAACGATCATAGTTACAGCCGAGTGTGTGGTAGATTACGTCGACTGTCTAGACTGGAATTTAGAACCAGTAGCGTGTACGGGCGAAGGTCAACTGTCTGCCCAGACTCGGTGGTTCTCGCGGCGGTGTTTCCCAAGCGTAATAAATGACGCCAAGCAGTCCGTTGTGTTAGCCACACAATAGTTAGGGTAGATTTTCAAAGGGCCAACGATATCCGAGACACTCTCGATCTGTTGCTAAATAAATACATGAGGGGACAACCACTAATTTACCGCGATACCCTGAACTCGGCACCCCGGTGAGCACAACCGACCAACTTCTTCAATTATCGAAAGTGGCACTGGTCATAAATCGATTCGATCGATTAACTAACAGTTCTCCGATTGACCTGCAAACACCTTTTAAAATCACGATTGGACACGAATTGTCTAATGGCCAATGATACAGGGGGTTATACGCTCACTGTTTATATGCTTCTCCATCATAATACCCAATTTTGATGCACTATCACTAGTTGTATTAATAGAGGCACTTTTTTAAACGCGGCGCGCCACGATAAACACGCGTGAATGATATCGTCACGCATTTTGGTATTCTCACTGTCTACTTTAATATTACAATTTACAATACTGTATTAAAAACAATGATTGTATTGATAATGATGTATTGAACAGTGAAATTAATAATTCATACGGTACAAAATAAATAAACATCATGGCGCCGTAATCGATGCGGATGGCGTGCTAGTTTTTTTATCGCAGCCTGCTATCGATTAGAAAAAATGGTCGCTTACACCGCCTTACACCGCTCCTTCACCAATTCACGGCGATTGTGATTGATGCGAATGAATATTTCCTTAGTTTGGTGGTCGATGTAGAAAGACAAACATTCAAATGCAATGGTCTAATCATTATAGTTGTTGCATCGATTCCATATTGTTGAAATAACCTTTACCGTAGTGCATACAACTCGTGTTTTCGTGAGTAATGTTTATAAATACGCACTTATTATCACAACGACCTTTCATTCAGTCTTTGTTGTCGCTGTTATTACCTCTGAGCTATAACTGCTATCAACATAAAGCAGGCTGCCATAATGGTCTATAATCTCTCTGATTCCACGAAAATATGTTAATAGGCGATCGTTCCACTGGTGAATGAAAAAATAGGCCACTGAATGGGGTCACAATCTAGCTGGTCGTGGTTTAGGAGCGAGGAATTTTTCTTTTGATTTCTCTGTAGCTTTGCATTAAAAATAATTTTTATTATATTATACCCACACATCCCTCCTGGCGCTGCATGTAAAGGTGTTTTCCCTATTCTCACTCATTCACCCGATGAACCATTTAAGTCGGCGAGTTAACTAGCGTTCCAATATTTTTCTGTCTTATAAGGTGTTACCGTCTTTTCTTGTTACCTATTCGTAAAGACTAACGCAGCTAACCCATCTTAGTCCTAACAAATCACTATATGCCTAGCAATAAGACTATAATGTTTCATGTATGAGTCTAGTGGTCAGTGAAACGAAAATGTGCTTTCGGTACACGTCACGAAAATATGTTATCAAAATCACAGTCGCATGCGTGTAGCGATTTTGTTGATAAGCTAGTATGCTACAGTGTAGCTAGCACAAGTGGGTTGCCCGGTGCTCGTCTGTGGTTGATGTAGTCTCAGTGTATCTTATTCATTAATCTCCATAATACAGGCCCAATTACTCAACAGACTTAAGATAACAATAATAATTTAGATCGATGTAATTGGATCTGTCTGGTATCTCTAGTCATAAAATAACTCGATAGTGAGTAAACTCCCTTACCTGAGATAAGGGAGATAATTATGTATTACGAATCTCACGCGTAACGACCTCACGCGAACACAAAGAAGGGTCTGTCGGTGCAATGTTCTCAATTATTATTCATTATTGAACCATGTTGGAATCATCAACCAAAAATGTACGTCTTAAAATACCATCACAGATATGTAACGTACTATTCGATTAAAACGACATTAATTCGCCATTTCGTTGGAGAATCAGACAAAAAGTTACAGAGAATGGCATACAACAGATTTTTGTCCTTTATTTGAACTGAAAAAAGGACCAGCCAAATTTTACAAAAACCTGATCGACGAAGGCACTATTCGCTGACATACACTGGATTAAAGGCTACACTTCTTTTAACTTTGCTGTCTAACGCACTTTTATTACTTCAGTGGAGTTCTTTTTGTGTTACGGTGCATTACCACCTTTAACACTACCCAAGATGTAGAACAGACCGACCAATGATATGGAGCATGACAATAACATCCATTTGCAAGCAATCATCTAAACGTATTTTATATATTACCTCAGCGTTAATACAATTATGGTTATTCCTAAGATATACATAATCGTTTATTATGATGTCATATCCAAATAGAACGTAAACAATAATACAATATAATACACATTATAACAATAATCGCAAAAAGGTCGGGCTGGTAATAAAGAATTCCAGAAAACACACAAAATAAATAATTATTGATGTACAAAGAAGCCGGTACCGCCATATAAATAACATATGTAATGTAATTTACAGAACACATTGGCCGATCAAATGAGTCGACGCATAGCAAAATACGGGGGGGGGGAAGCTAGGCATTCTGTGAATTCTCTGTTATTGTTGACAAGTCATGTTCTTTATTCTATAGTACCTCGTAAAGGTATACAGTCTTAACTAGTCTAGCTACAGTCACCGTAATACGGTCATTAAAAGACCAAATTTCTTTGTACCGTCGAAATGTCAGTAATAAACATTTTCCCCGACAACCGAGGCGCCACGTGAGTGGTATCGCTCACCAAAATCGATTGTCGAGTCATGTACATCAAATTGTTTATCTTCTAACACAAGTCCCATAACCGTCAAGTGCAAAACTCTGTGATATGGGAGATAATTTCCAATATCGTAAGTCCAGTGAAATTGCGCCCCCTTATTGCTATAATTTGCAAAGTCGTTAACTATGGAGATATCATTGATCAGATGAAGACGTTCCATTTCGTTTACGGTCTTTAGCACATACCAATTACCTAGTGGCATATTTTTAACTAACTTAGATTAACACCATCGCGATAATTCATATCAACTATACTTCGTCAGGTGATTCTGTAAGCCTGTGGATGTTCATAAATCATCAATGCAATGCCGACGATTTCAATAGTTATTTCATTTTATTGAAACTGTGTAATAAATAACTCGGGTACATTTTATATAATAATATCTGAAATAAAAAACCTCTAGCATATACACACTCTCCATAATACAAATAGAGTTGTAGCATATTGAAATAGAAACAAATATATGAGACCTGAAAAATAAATTTTAGGAAAAACCACATCGGAGAATCATTATTACGTAAATACGTAAAGTCACAACTCATGACAGTATCACAACCATAAAATATAACAATGTTGTAACAAATAATAAATAAGTATTATGCTCAGACTCAGGTGTCACCAAACTCAATGATCGTGATTTAACAACAGGTAGTTTTAAAAATTTTAATTCCTAATAATAATTAAAACTCCATTATATAGCTTATTTTACGATGGATGAGTAGTTTTCTTCTAGATTTCAGAAAACGCGCACACTTTGACTTTGCCGACCTTAAGTTATATAATAGTTAAATAACACAATTCACGAAACGTTGACACCCGACTTATTGACGGAGTTAAACAACCGGAAACACAATATTTTGAAATTGGAACGAGATGTTAAATTTAATCTCTCTAAAGACAGGGTTTATGAAAACTTACCATATTTACCTTAATTAAACGGGAAACTCGATCCTAAACGTATTCCCACTTCATGTCAATAATTGATTTTACAACAGTATTTCCTTACTCATCCATTTTCCCAACTCTAGGAGGTAGTGGACTGTAAGTATTTGTTAAATTCTAATTATCGATTTTAAATGTTTGGAATAATTTTTGTAACTTAACAGTGTAAGTCCAGAGAGCTGCTTGTGTACGCTTACTGGCAGCTGTCAGTTAACGAACCATGTTTAATACAGTACTATACATTTTAATAGTACAATACAGATATTCATAGTATAAAGAGTTTGTGGAGTATAAAACCAGCACCATAATTTATTATCTGAATATTATATCTACATTTTTGAGTATATAAAACAAACATCGTGTGTGTAAAGTATCTAGTCGATTGACCAGATATATGGAGCGTTTTTTTCAAGAAGCTATGTTCAAATGGAAGATTATACCAAATTACATGTGAACTCTGAATTTATAATAGTTATTATTATTGAAAAAATGGTGTATTATTGGCAATCTGTGTACGAATACTCGTAACTTTACTCGAGTTAGAATCACAAAAGGGAGGGTATTCGCAGCCAGAATAGCCGAGTAGTACGTAATACGTTGTTGCATCCCTTGAGTAAATCGAATCTTTAGCGTCTGCCGCCAATATTCACGAATTCAATTTGCGCGACCCGTATTAGCATGTTGAGAATAATACGGTATCATAAAATATGCATGGTAATTTATGGTTCAACTCCCAAGTGGTGTGCTCGCATTTACCCAGTATTCAGCTTGAACAGCGAGTCACTGTACTACAACGGTCCCGCTGATGAAATACTCCTTGGAGATTTGGTAAATCATTTGGGTTAGAGAATGTTTTCAATCACACCGACAACTTAGTTACTGTCATTACACGTGCACACTGCGCATATCTATTCCGACAAAATGGCTAAAAACATTTAATCGGTGATAGAAGGCCAGAAACCTTTAATTGGGGGATAGACGGGGCCAGACATAGCAGCCATTAACCATTTTTTCTGTTCAGTGAATGGTATTGCTATAGAAATCTGACATACACTTGTAGTTGTGTGATATGGGTTAAAATACATTTCAATGATATTGTGTACAGAATTAGTTAATATATATATATATAAATATATATTAATATATATATATAAATATTATACAGAATTAGTTAGTGACAATAATGATAATATCTCTGAACACATATTACAAAGGTAGAATAACATATAATGCAGAAACTATACAGTATTGTAGAATCTGCATATGTCATGTAGAATGGAATCCTGCGGTGGTATATAAAAAATTTTATTACATTACATTACATGTTAAATTTTAACAATATCGCCGGGAACAATGGTGATTACAAAAACATATTTCACATAAACTGACATTATACATTAAAGGACATCACTTCAAGAGGGTATATAAACAGCGTGCCCCAAAAATGCATATTTTTTTCGAATATACGAATGATTAACGAATATACGCGATATCGGTATCATTAAAAAAGCCTGCTATTTCTCTTTAAAATAAGCTATGGAAAATTAAAATCAATTAAAAGTTGTCAGAGATATGGATATTTTACCAAGTTTTATGTTTCTTTGAGATGAATTAAAACAAAGATTATGTAGGCTCTGTTTTTGTGCCACTGACATGTTTGTGTGTTGAGGCCCCACTCCTTCTACGTGGCCTCCCTCTCCTCGCCCAAGTGGGCCCTTCTCGCCATATGACCTACGGCCCTGTGATTGAGCTGTCGACATTGGCAGTTATTCAGTCTCTCCGTGTTTGCAAGTCAGCCGGGGTAGTCGTGTAGGCCATGGACTTCAGGAATCCCCAGAGGTAAAAGTCACAAGGGTGACTTTGTAGCAGGTCTGAGGAGCGAGGTGGTCACTCCATGTCATGATTCAGAGCGATCACGCCATCACCAAAGACTAGGTGTAGACGATCTCGCACAGCTGAGACCATGGGCGGGTGCCCCATCCTGCACCCACCATAAACACTTAGACACTATCCGCTGCTGAACTTCAAATTTGCCCCCAGAACAGGAAGGATGTCGCTAAGTGGGTCACAGTATGGAATGTAAAATTTGGTCCCGATGGCATTTTGACCTGTCCCATGAAAATATCGATATCTTTTACAAAGGTTGATTGATTTTAATATTTTATGACGTATTTTAAGAAGTAGTGAACCTTTCTAAAGATACCTATATCATGTATATTTGTTACATTATTAGTTTGTAGCGGGTCATAGAAAAAAATTGCATTTTTTGTGATGCTCTGTATATGTTAGTACAGTACAAAGTAAATACACGGAAAAAAGTCATCATTTATGACTTGTGGATGAACGGTTGCGTGCTCTACTCAGTGAACTGAGGAGGTTCATAATAAACTGGAAAAGCCGACGTCTGGTCTTGAATAATCATATCTATTTCACGAGTAATGGTTATTTGAAGAAAAATTCAATGGCGGAAAACGGACAGTGTAAGTTTAATTTTACAAGACGTAGCTGTCTATAGGATATAGCTGCGTAGTGATAATGAATAATGATGTATAAATATATATGACATGATGAAACGGAATTCAACTCATATAGTGCCGTTAATAGACAATTCATTCCTATAGCATCCTTGGGGAGCGATATTACTTCCTCTGTACAGACAGGCGTATGTGAAGTTATCGATTAGTTAATGAAATAAATAATTTAATGATAAAGCTGTTATGTCAGGACTGGTTAAGATATCCCATAGATTTGATCATTTTGAATTGGTCGGGTATTTCCATGAGGGCGTGAAGGGCAAAAGCCAGTTCCGGTGTTTTGGACCGAGAAATGACCTGATGGTAATTGACGAATTGGAAATTGTCAAACTTGCGTTCCGGAAGACGGTTATCGAATTCTGACATTGTGACCCATGGTCCGTCACCCACGCCAACCATTATGATACTCAGGGGATATTCTGAAGCGGCTACTATCGCATTTATCGTATCTTCCTCCTCTGTGACCTGGCCATCTGCTATAATCACTAATATAGAGTACTGTTTCATTTCTTGTACAAATTCGATAGATTTGCGTATCAAGGGAGCGAAGTTCGTCGGTCCACTAAGCTGTACATTTGACGCGATGTTATTGTAGCTGTTTAACACCTCAACGAAACCATTACAATAGCTGCCTGATTCTGCGATAGAGAAGACGGTATTACCCAACGTTCGTGAATCACCAAAACCGAACGCGGCAATTAAATTATCCGAATAAAACGGTTGTAGTGTTTCACCGAGGATCGAGATGACTTTCTGGTACGGATTCGTGATCTTCCCCGGCGTTATTTTATGAAGACTGTTTCCGTTGAATGTTTTGCGACCCTGCCACTCATTGCTGGCTGTGAAATCTATGCCGATTATCAGACGACATCTTTCCAAACCAGCTCGGTGGCAAGCGCGGCTAACTTCTTTGTAGCTTTTGAAGTGATCTTCGATACAGTAAAATGGTCTCGAAGCGGCTTGTATGCCGAGAATAGCCAACAGCGAAGGTTTACTAGATCGTTGGGCGTATTGAACGCTTGAAATGTCGTTCTCCAATTCAGCAGATGATACGTCTGGACTTTCAGTCACTTGTTTACGCTTGTATTTCCACATCAGTATCAAGCCAACCAGCATAGCGGTCATATACATGAGGAAGCCTATCATTTCTGAATGTCGTATCGAACACACTAGCCGCCGAATTTCACATTCCTGCCTCGACTCTCTACCAGCATGGCAGATAATTTACGTTCTTCATTTCTGAAATATTCAAGTCCATTAAAGCACTGCTACATGGTCACAATCTGATACAGCATGTTATACAAATCTAAAAATTTTTATTTAATAAGTGTATATATTTGAATGTTATTGTTTGAATATGCCATATCGTCAATTCAAGCCATGAGAACCGGTTGACCCAGGACGAGTGAGTAGATCAATGGACTTGATACGAGACTCCGCTCAATGTAGTCGGTATACTACCTATATGTACCATCGTTTTTTCCAGATTACAAACGTCATAAATTTCATCAGTCTTAGGGGACTTAGGGTAGACGCTGCAGCGGAGTTAGCCTACCCGGTGATGTAAGCGCTCCTACCCCTTTAACATGGCTGTGTTTTCATTTGTGCTGATACCTCCGCGCTATCTTGTTATCTCAGCCCACGTAATTGTCACTTGTCACCAATTTATCGAGGCGTGCGACTTGGATAGTATGCCCATTCACTTGAAACCTGTTGCGTGAATGGATGAACTATGTGACGTTTTATGTATTTATTTATTTAAGGACGTTTCATTTACAGAGAGTCTGAAGACCAAATACAATGCTTACGCCTATAACATATTACACATTACCCATTACACACTCTATACAAATGAAAAGGAGAAGACTATTGGCATTAAAGTGCGACCATACAGCTTCAAAAAAGGATAAATTATAAAGTAAAAAATATTGGTAACAAATGGATGGAACTGTGCCTAGACGTTTAGGTTTGGATTACGATGACATCCAAATCATCATAGAGGTAGTTAATCAATGCAGGGTCGTCGCATTCACCATAGCAGGGAATTAATCTGCTTTGGTTGCACCAGACCGCTTAACCTCTAAATGACTGATCTATACTATAATAGTTCCTCCTGTTCAAGTATGTATTAGCAAAAAATTTGAATTCCATGCCAGCGAGATAAAAAGATAAAAGAATAGAGCAATAACTTTCAAAACATAAAACTTGAATTTTTCATATACCGGTAACTAGATCTGCTATATGATTAAGAAAGTGAAAAATCAAAGACATTATGAAAGCACTATATCCATTATAAAATGTTCACATACTATATACATCATATAGAATATGGAATCAGCTATTTAAATGATAGCAAACATTACTGTGAAGGGTGGTAGATTATAATATATTCAGATGAATGGTACATAGGTTTTGTACTCCTATGATTTATCCTCATAGATGAATAACGGGTAGAGACATTGTTTAGTGTTGAGTCCTAAATCGCCTACACCTGTATATAGTACGCATGGATGAACATCATGGGGTGAGGGGCAGCTGATTACTAAATAACGCCAAAGTAGTTCATGCAAATGTTCTTTCATATAAACTTCCTTCCTAACATTTATACTATAAATTTTTGCCATTTGTTATAACTTTCCCAAATGTCAAAAGACACCGCGAAAGTTTAAGCTGTTACTGAGAAACTTGAAAAATAATGAATCATTATTTTATACTTTTTATGGTAGAAAATACGAGTAAATGAGGCATTTATATCCCACACTTTAAAGCCGCTTGCGCAGCTTGACAAATAAATGGATTGTGAGGACTCACAGGGGTTGGCAGCTCTATAAAAGGCGCCGGTAAGCCACTCACAAATTTACTTTCCCAGTGGATATTAATTTGCATTGGCATAAAGATATTTCACCGGTACTTGTTTATGGCTAAACTGACTGGAACACTTGGTGTTAAGTACCTTGCCCAAGGATACAACCAGGCTCTACCACGCAGCTATCCGTTCAAGTATCATTACAAGATATTCTGGAGATATTTTGAATTTTGGTTAAGGAATTGTATGACTGTCAGATTATCACTATACAGAGTTTGGTTCAAATACAGGAGTATTTTTATTCGAAAGTATGAACATTTATGTTGATATATTTCTGTATATATGATGTATATTTGAATATTCAAAATGTCAAAGTGTAACACTGTCTGGCACTTCTGACTGATTTCCCAGCGCTGTGCCATCAATTCGCTATTTCTCGAGAGCCATCTGTTGATGTAATCATTAAACATCGACCAATTGTGTGACATGTTGCATTCATCCAATAAAGACATAGGGGCTGAAGTGCCCATAAATCACTCTAAATGTCGTGGGTAGAAGTAGCGCCAATTGTATACACATCTCATTCTGTACCCTAAATAATTCACTGGGTGGACATTATTTGAGACTGATGATCAATAAAAACTTGTGATAGTGTGTAAACATTATTATGACTATTATTTTAAGAGGGTTGCAAAAAGACTATCTTAATTACAAGTATGCCTAGTATTTACACAGTCCGTTGCCCTC
>WURV02181576.1:0-13221 GCA_011762755.2 Epimenia babai
AGGGGTACATGCATGGTCTACATCGGAATGATGCCAGTGTCATGCACGGTGTTATTCAAACAGCAGGGGTACATGCACGGTCTACATCGGAATGATGCCAGTGTCATGCACGGTGTTATTCAAACAGCAGTGGTACATGCACGGTGTACATCGGAATGATGCCAGTGTCATGCACGGTGTTATTCAAACAACAGGGGTACATGCACGGTCTACATCGGAATGATGCCAGTGTCATGCACGGTGTTATTCAAATAGCAGAGGTACATGCACGGTCTACATCGGTATGATGCCAGTGTCATGCACGGTGTTATTCAAACAGCAGTGGTACATGCACGGTCTACATTGGAATGATGCCAGTGTCATAAACAAGAGGCCAAAGAGAGGTCAAGACGCTCACCTGAGGAAAGAAGAGAAAGACAAAACCAAAGGCCGTCTTGATGTTAGAATAAGAAAACAAAGATACTGCCTGATATCAAATACTAGAGGCCTAAGAGACCTGACAATACCCATTATGAGAAGGAAACAGGAAGGGAGGCCAAAGAGACCCGACAGCACACATTACAATAATAAAACAAGATAAGAGCCCAAAGAGACCCGACAATACCCTTTACAACACTGAGACAAGAAAATACAGATTTGTGGAAAAAACATAGGCTGAAATCACATTGCCAAAATAGAGATGCCTTAAACAAATCTGAATAAGACCTATTCAGACAATATCTGTTAAATGGCAGATGTTCCCACTAGGCAAGACAAAGAAATAGATTTTCAAATAAAAAGTCAATAGAAATTACCCCCTTTGCTCCCATGACGAGATGCTTAAGAAATCTGAAAGATACCAACCCAAGGACAATATCTGCCAAATGGCAGACCTCTGCCATAAGCGGTTAAGATTTTTTAGGAAAATGTTAACATCGGACAGACGGACGACAGACCTCAGATCGGAAAAGATCACTGAGCATAATGTCAGGTGAGCTAATAATGGCAAATGTTTTGAACATTTGGCGCAAAAATATCCCATATGAGCAAAAATATTCCATCATACCTTAAAGTCAATTTGTCCTTTTAAATAATAAAACATTTGCAACAACATTGACTTGCCTTATTTTTTACAAACTGAAATCGAAACTGTCAAAACAGACATAAAGTCGGGAGTGGATTCGTTGATTCCGTATATAATGATCAGGTGATATTGTCAATAAGGTCCTGGCAATTATCGCCCTTGTTTTTTACTTCGATGAACATGCACCTGGAAGTGATTTCGACGACGGGTCTGCAGTTCCGCTAATAATTCGGAGCTAATATTGTTAAAATAAATTAACTGTAACACAATAAAAAAAATTTCAAAATAGCGTAAATTTCTCGGGATATAAGTCACTTCCGAGTACATCGCTATAAATTGCAAATTCGTCTGCAAAAGTCTTACGTGATTATTATTGGACAAAATGATTACGTTTCACGTGCCTAGTGGGTCGTGTGACTCTAAAATCGCACGACTGTCAGTTTTGAAGCGTGAACGTGATAAATCGGAAAAATAAGGGCAAAGTGGCTGTCAAAATGGTCACAAATATCAGTATTCCGGATCGTTTGTTAATTTTAGCTCACGATATTCAGTAAGTGCATAATATAAGTCGCACCCTCTATTTATAATTAGATTAGAGACCTTAAAAAGTGCGACTTATAAGGCGGCCAGGGCGGTATTCCATAAGATCTTAAGTTCTCGCCACTAACATATATTTCTCTTAAATACATACCTGTATAATGAACCTGTACCTTCTGTCCCTTTTTGGGATAGCTACTCCCTGCAATAAGGTTCGATTAGGTTACAAAAAAAAATTTGTATTTCATAAAAAGAAAATATACTCTCTTATGAGTCCATACAACCCATGAATAGGATATTAACGAGTTTTACAAATATATGCGGTTGATTGACCCTCTCCCCTCTTAAGTTGGCCGAATCCGGCTTTACCATATTTCCTCTCAAGTCGGTTCGTTTCCTGCCGGCATGATGCTGAGATTTGCATAATATATTCAACAGCTAGTTTAATCGACACGCTCTAAAGCATAATTAATTAATGCATAATTAGTCTAACGGAATTTGCCGAAAAGAGAAGGGAATTCATTCAGAAACCTGTTGAAAGGAAGAAATGAAAACATGTCAAATTTTTTCACTCGCAGAAAGACTGATAGGTGAAATAAATTTCTAGATTAGCCTAAAACACTGGCGTATTGTGATTTACAATCAAGTTTTAATGGTTTTTCTTCTATTTATTCAGATATTTCTATGTTCTGCCCACTCAATGGACTTTCCCCATATTGAAACAAGTTATAGCGATATCGGTAGTAATTGGACATTGCGTGCCAATTCGTGGACAATGTTCGGGTCAGAGATTGATATTTTGAAGAGTTTCACTGAAATTGAAACATAAAAATGTAACACTATACATTAATAGATAATAAACTGAGCAACAAAGGTTCAAAACATAGTTTTCATGCAATTGCAAATTGCATAATTTTGATACATACAAGTTAAAATGGCAAATTTCCGAAGAAGGAATAAAGGGAAATGAGGTGCGTTTACATCCTTTTATAAATGGGAAAGCGTTAAATATTCGAAAAAAAAATTTTAGAGAAAACAGGTCGCACCCAACATTCCCGCCGAGAACGATGCATCGCACCCCCTGTTAAAATTTAAATGGCTTATAAATTATTATTGTGGTTTAAACGTTAGTTGGTCATTACAGAACATATAATCTGTATAATATTATTACAATATTTTATTACCATCGCCGTCTTTTGTGATTTGTTTCGTCACGCCCATATTATATAAATTAAAAACACGGGATATGCAAATACAGCGCAAAACGAACACACATTGGCAAAGGAAACCGGCAATGGCGTAGGTTGCAGTGACGACACGTGGTCCGTGGGAGTCGGCGGACTTAACGAGCTCTGACTTTTCGTGCTACGATTGGTCGTCCTGTATCCAAAGTACTGTAGGCCTATAATATATCAATTCTTGATATCAACGACGAAAATTCATGTGATTTTAACTAATATGTTGATTTGCCAAATAAGAAGATTGTCAGCTTAACGCTTGACGGCGATAGTCATGCATTTATTTTCAATATTTTACTTTTTTATTGGTCAAGCGACGTGGGGAATATCTATAATAGATTTCAATTTTCGCGAGTTTCGGCTCTGGCGTTGATAAAAGTGTAATCAATTTAACCAGTAGGGCCCATACTACGCTAAATATCTCGTTTCCTGTGTGTCTGTATGTGTCTGTCTGTGTGCCTGTGTCTCTGTCTGTCTATGTCTGTGTGTCTCCATGTGTCTCTGTGTGTGTCTGTGGTGTGTCTCTCTCTCTCTCCTTGTGCCTGTCTCTGTATATGTGTGTCTGTCTGTGTGTGTGGCTGAGTGTGTATCTCTGTATGTGTCTGTGTATGCCGTAAAACTTATTTTAAATTATTTGTGTAAACGTACGTAGTCGATTAAGTAATTATTTCAATCAACTAAGCAATGCCTGCAATCTGCTGATGTATAAAATAACTTCCTAATGCTCAAACGCCACAAAATCCAGCTCAATAATTGTGTCGAGCGTATGCAGTTACGCCGTTGACGTACATAAGGGGTTGAAGGTTAGATTTACTGTTTGATGATTTGATGTAGCCATCAAAGATTTATCGTTACCGCCTTGCGTATGATTTTAGTTATCATTTGCATGTATGGTTACAGAAACAGCTGATAAAACTCTACGATAAACAATAATGTCAATTATTTTCAAGCAATTATGCGAGCTCGACTAGAATAGCTCACTCATTAAGTCAGTCGGAGATCCTATGAATACAGTTGTTAGAGGATCTGTAAGTCACGTCAACTAGTAGCAATACACCTATAACTAATCGCATACGTAGACAGTGTCGAGGCGCACGATTAGCAATACGTAGTTGTACGAATTGACCAAGACCTATCACCCCATCAGTGTAATGATTTACCTCAGCCTTCGATAAGTTGTATTTTGAAATTTAGACATAACAGCAAGTGAAAAGACAGAATGTCACTGTGGCGAAGTCTCAACAACGCCAGATCTCTGCCATCGCTTTTATCACAAAGGCTCTCCGTATCAGTTGTTGACTACCACAAAAACGTTATTGTTACACTACAAATTAATAATATACGCAGTGGAAATATTTCGGTCACGAACTAACCTAGTTATAAAACCAATGTACGTTAAATCTTTGCCTTTATATATAATCAAGTTCATTCAATTTTTCATAATAATGTTACTGCCAATAAAACGTCTTTTGCCAGTTTTTGTGAAGTTTGTGACCGAAATGAAAAGCATCGCACGGTATATACATGTGAAAGCATCGTACGATATATACGTGATCCTTCTCTAGCAAGAAATGCATACTGCAATTTATAATTATATGCATATCTCCGTACTATAAAGTAAAATTTAAAATCTTATAATGTCCGACTTTTATATAATATACATGAATGCATTCGTTGCATGATGATATTGCTGTAGTACCTCGGATTTAAATAGTTTTCTGATTAAATCACCTCACAGTAAGTATGGGGATGGTCTTCTTTCTAAGTAAGTGGCTAAACCCTGTAAAATTAACCAGAGAGTGGCATGTATAGTATTTAATTTTATTCCTTTGAAGGAAATCAACCACATTCACCCCGCTACCTGCAGCTTTCCCCTGTCTATACAAGTTCTAAAGATGCATCAGCACGATTTTGTCAGGTTATAGATGTCAGTGAATATGAGAATGTAATTTTGTCATTTGGTAGCTGCTTATACACATGTTTTAGGTAATTGATCATTACGAAAATCCTCGTAATGTCGGTTCTCTCGACAAGAATAACAAGAGAGTGGGTACAGGCATAGTGGGAGCACCCGCATGTGGAGATGTCATGAAGTTGCAGGTATGCTCTCATGTTACATGTGGAAAGTTCATGAAGTTGTAGGTATGCTCTCATGTCACATGTGGAAATTTCATGAAGTTGCAGGTATGCTCACATGTCATAGGTGGAGATGTCACACAAAGGTAAGAATATGTAAGTAAAAGGGTGAGTAGCTGTGTTCGTCTAATACAGTACCATAAGAAATTAATGGCCATGTTAATATACAGTATAAACCAAGAAATTTAGTACAATGCACTTGTTTCAGGGTGTCACCACCCAATACTATGTTGCATGGAGTATATTTGGGCTGTGCTGTAAATAGTTAGTTTTGGACACATTTAATAATTTTTTCGATTTGACACGCATCTTTTTACTGGCAACTGCAAGATCTTTGTCAGAATAAATATATTAGTGTCATCTGCTCACATGCAAACAAAATGAATTTTAATATAAAAGTATGGCAAATATCATTAATATACAGATTAAACAGAGTAGGTCCTAACACTGAACCTTAGGGTTAACCACAATTTACAATTAGTGGATTGGAATTGGCATTAAATACATATATTGCACAAAACTACACAAATAGCTACAAATCCATTGCGAAACAATGCCTCCAATACTTTGTACCCTTAATGTTATGAAATGAATGTATAAAGTAGGTTCTCTCTCATGTCATATTTGGAGATATAGAAAAGTTACAGGTACACTCTCAATTCACATATGATGCGATGAGGTAAGAGGTATATTCTCATGGAATATATGAGGATGTCATGAAATAAAATGGTTTATTCACATGTAGCATATAAAGGTTGTGACATAAAATGGTATATTCTGATTTTACATATGAGGATGTCAGGTTCAAGGTATGCTCTCATGTCACATTTGTGTATCCCTTGAAATTACAAGTACATTGTGAGGACAAAACTAAAATACATATTTGTCACCTGTGGCGACATAATAATGAAGTCATGTGACCAGGTCATGTCCGAATCAAAGTATTGCAAGCCTATATCTGGGACAATATAGGTAGTTGATATATGAAAAGTTGTTTTGGGCAACTTTGGGCAATGACATGTTATAGTGAATGTAGATAGACATAAATCGAGGACTATTTCTGTGTAACATGAGAAACATGTGATGAATGATCGCTAGTTCATGAGATGTACATATATTTGTACTCTTGTACATCATACAGATTGAAGTTGATGAAAATGGTGAAATCATCGATGCGAAGTTCAAGACATTCGGCTGCGGATCAGCGATTGCTTCGAGTTCACTTGCCACAGAGTGGGTCAAAGGCAAGAGTGTAAGTACCATCATTGTATCAACTAACTCGAAATAAAAGTATTTATCAATCAAGAGTTGTTGAGTTATTCAGACAAACTAACTTTAAATACTGCTTTTTCTAAAAACACCTTTGCAATATACTGTATATGTCGATATTTTTGCGAGAGAAAATTTTTGCATATCTTAGGGTATGGATGTTTTTGCGGGATATAATATAAATATTTCATTATGCGTGGGTAATATATTTGCATCACTTTAGAGATGCGAAAACTGCGAAAATATCCACGCGTATATTCTTTATTAACTGGTTTTATCAATTTAAGTAAACCCCCCTCCCCAAATCCCGTGATAGGGCACTCCTTGTTATTGCAAATATTCAGCTTTTATTTTGGGCAGTATGCTGTGATTTTGTATATGATGCAGTTGCTGTACTGTATATGTAATTGTGGTCGCACAGCTGGAACAGGCACGTGCCATCAAGAACTCTCAGATCGCCAACGAACTCAACCTTCCACCTGTCAAGCTGCATTGTTCCAGTGAGTGACTGATTAATCCACAAAATTTACTTCATTGTGATTGTATAGTTGAGTGGGACATTAATGTTCATTCGATGGAACACAACAATCATAGGGGAAAGCCACCCCTATAACAGATGCTAACAAGCCTTTATTAACAAGGCTACTTACCCCGTGTATGTTAAATCGTGAGTGTGCCACAGATAAATACCACCGGAAATTCAATCATTATTTATGGATAAGTCGACCAGAACAACTGGGATAAAGTACCTTACCCGAGGTATAACAGACCAAACACAATTGGTATTGCCCCGAATTTGAACCCTCCAATGTTTCATGCACAGCCAGTGCTCTGAGGTATCCTCTTCCCATTGTGACTATACCTCAACTAAGTATACCCTATAAACTGTAGCCTGCGTGTATTTAACACTCTCACAAATGTGTAACTATTACAACTCCGCCTAAAGGTAAAGATCTTTCAAAAGCAACGACCTTTGCACTCAAATGGCCATCAGTGATCTATACCTTTTACACGATACCTTTTAGTTGAAATAAATTCCCATTCAACTCTTCTAAGGTAATCTATTTCAATATTAGAATATACCTGTTAATGACATAACTTTTACCAAAACATTGTCTATGATAGTAATCATCGGAAATTCACTGTAAAATGATGTATTCATATTGGTGACTAAGATTTAAAGCGTCATAGCAAAGTAGCCATGTACAGTAAATCTAAATGATACTTTGTAGTATATGTTCCCATTGTGGTGGATATCTCAGTAGAATAAAAATGCTCACTTGCATTTCCACATTCCTTTGTTAGTGCTGGCGGAGGACGCGATTAAAGCCGCTCTGAAAGACTACACGATTAAAAACTCTGGTGGCCATGACGACGACAGTGACAAAGAAAAAGTGAAATCATCTAATTAGCCTGAGCGAATGGTTATTGTGTGTACTGTACATGTAATTATTGGTAAACTGGATACCTCTCATGTGATACTGTTTAATATCAAATTTCAGTGATTTGATGTTTTGTGTAATCCTTAATAATAATAATACTACTAATAATACTAGTTAAGCATATGTCAGCTTGATGTAATAGATTTTTGTATTATTCCCGATATCGTATCAAATTTATAGGGTCCTAACACTACAATAACCATTGTACTGTCTAACTATAAATTACTGTCAATTAGTCATCGATGAAAAGAATATCGTTGGTAAAAATTGGTGGGTATACATGTACGAGGTAATTTCCTGAATTTGCATGTCATGGTTTAAAGGAATATTTATGTAGTGAGAAATAGGTCATATTTATTCACCTATTATCACATAAAAACACAATTATAATTATATCTATCATCATAGAGGGCACATTTTATTGTAGTACAGTTTGGAAAGAAAAGGTACAGAAAAAAACCGCAATTTACATCACGTAGTTCAGTTTGCTAGCTTGCTGTGTTTTTAGCAATTTACGATTTTCTATGATTGACTGTAGATTCTATTGACGGATTAAAGATATCTATAAAATCACTCAGGTAGTTACAGTATAATTATTTTTAATGTTCAGGAAGGACCTTTCTTGTGTTTGTACAGTATCAATTGAGACACAAAAACTAGCATATCCAGGAATTATGTCACCTATGATTAATATAATATTGCCACTTCTCTTTTATTTTTATTGTCGTTTCTCATTGATTTTTATTTTGTCGCACGACCTTTTACTAGTAATGAGGTTTACAGAAACGTTTATATTTTAATAATTAGTAAAGAATGTGTATTGCTGTTCAGACGGATAACAGTGTAGTAAAGATTTTAATAGGAAGCAGTTCACCTACTTCCGTAGCCTGACATGATCTTTCTGTGGGTTTGTTTTATGTAACAGTTTCATTACAATAAAATGCTGCGATTCCTTATTTATTTATGTTATATATTCATTAATATGTTATTTTGATACCATTACATGGCGTGTTAACACATCGATACCTGTGCGGGTGAGGAAGACTGCGAAATACGAATTACCTGAAATTATTACATGACTCAGATATATGTAATTACTTAACTCACTACAGCGTCTGTTACACTCATAAACATTTACAATAACCCACTTTATTAGAAAACAGTCCACGCGTCAAGCGATGTGGGCGGGGAGGGGGTGTAAAGAAAACCCGTGTGAAAGTGGACAAAACTCCATAAACATAATCTAGATTGAAGCCAAAGGCTACAGGAATATTCTCGGTATTGTTATATATTCTGCCTACTTATGAGTTGCCTATATATGGTTATTCGAGGCACACACGATAACTTGGACACTCACATGTCACTGGGGAAGGATATCGAGTGTCCCACCTATTTTAGAGACGCGTCTCGATGACAGCAATCAGAATTAAATGACTCGTTCGCTGAAGATTATACCAGAAAAGCCACGGGCAGTTTCGTATTCACGAGCTTTCATTTCTCGCTCTTACTACTCGTCCATGCTTCTCCTAAAATATACTATCGGATAACTTAGCAACTTATGTTAGCTAGTGCATATTTGTGCGTCCAAATAGTGTTACGTACATTTACTATTCTTATAACCGTATACAATACCTGATATTGAGATAGATATATAAATATATATATCTACTCAAGCGATTCAATGCGGTAAAAGTGGCCGATGCGGAGCTGTTAATTCATATTAATGTGTCTATGTACTTTTTATTTAAATAAAAATGATGAATTGAAAATGAATTTACATAAACGTAAAACAAACCGAAAGTCCAGTTAGATCTTTACATGTAACTATGTTAACTTTCTGAAGAGCCTAGACAATTAAGACTCCCAGCCTATATATTGCTACATACATACAATCAATTAGTTTTATGGTCATTACATGTTCATTAAAACGATATCATGAGAATTGTTTTGAAATTATCATCTTAACCGTGTAAAGTTTTAAAGTTATAAGTCCTGGCGATGGAGAAAGGGAAAGAGAATATAAGATATGGGATTTAATATGTACGTTTAAACTATATCGCTGGAATAAACTTGACATTACATATGAATGTCAGCTGAAGAGAGCGATTGGCTCACGATGTGATGGATGGTAGGCGCAAAAAATAGATTAGTTCTGGGGATGAACCGAAACAGATGATGTATAGCTTGAAAATAAATGAATATGTCAATAACACGTTAGGCTCGTATGTTTAGAATGATTAACTTTTATGGAAATAAGGATCATTGTATGTAGGTATGTAGCGATAGCTGGAATTAACTTGCTGTCTGTCCAGGCCATCGCTGGGCCTGGCATAGCTAGCTCAAAGTGCTATTAACACAGTAATTGAATGAGTTTACCGCAATTTATATTAGTGGGGGCAACCGCTTAGGTGCAAACCAGCAGCAGAGGACAATTGGTCATTCATGCGACTGTTTGCAAATGCTAACATATGGTGCTAGAAGACATCCAAAAAAACTAGTCACACGCATAGGGCCATCCAGAGTTCCATAGGCCAACGGCATTTTAACAGCGTAGTACACTGGCCAGAACGGACACTAAAAAGTGTATCAGGGAATTCTTTAGTCCAAATATCTAGCCTCTAAGCCTCCTATGTGCGGTCCCTCCATGTCTTATAGAAATTTTGTATCTCCTGTCACGGTTGTCTACGTATAATTAAAAAAATTGGGCATAGCTGGTAGGTCTAACCGGGTGAAACATTGGCTGACATCGTTTCGATCAGAGCGCAATAACGGAATTTCGTTGAGTGGGTCATTGGTTGAGTGTGTCATTGGTTGACATGGGCTTTAACGAAGAGGAATAAAGGGACTCGGTCGATGTGGGGTAGGTTCGGCATGAGCGGCGAACCGGTTCATGTGGAAGACAATGGCAGTCTTCAAAGGTATTGGCGTTGCTACAATACACGAGTAAACGTTCAGCAAATTAATTACGCTTCACAAAGAACTCGATGCTTGGAATCGATTGATTACCCGTTAATTTGATTATCCTCTAATTGTCAGTATTGTCAGTGGGAGCCACTTAGCGTGTAAAGTGAGCATCACTGCTGACACCCAGCTATTGGTAGCACTAATCAGAGAATACAGCTAATATCGTAGCTCACTTGAAGCGATATTATAGATGAGGTCTTTATGAGTCGTAGACGAAAGTAAAAATGTTGCTAACTAGCGTCATAGTATTCTTGGTCATCTGCGCCGACTACATAGAATCAGGTCAGTTACTTTGAATATAATATACCATATATATCTTAGATGACCAAATGTCGAGCTGTAGGGTGAAATATGGATGTGGTACACAATCATCTCGTCAGTCGGACAGAGGGTTGGGGCCATGCCATGTGTAACTTCACATTACCAACACTCAACCTTTAGGCTCATCTGTAGGCCTGCTTTTGAGATTACAACGCGAATTGACCTCGTACAAGTGACCATGTCTAACTTTAAAATATGTTAGAACTTAATAGTTGTCTAGACTGCCCTCCAACTTTCAACGTTAAAACAAATAATTTAATTAATTATCGAGTGAATCTGGGTTAGTCACGTTCCTTTTTATTCAGCAGGAGAGAAATGCACAGAAAAAATATGTAAATGCCCAGGAGAAAGCTTGCCCCTCTAGCTCAGCTGGTAGAGCACCAGACCGGTTAACTGGTGGTTGTGGGTTCGAGCCCCATCAGAGCTATAGGTTTTTTTCTGTGCATTCCTCTCCAGCTATTCATAGAACCACATTGGCTACCCCTATCACCATCTTCATTCATTCATCTATTTATTTATTCAGCATACTATACAACACATTTGGATTGCCTGGATGATAAACAGCAGATTTGTAAATGTTAGTTTTATGTACAATCTAAACACAGAACTACTGTGAAAAACAAGACGCCAAACAAGCCAATTTAAGAAATTAACTATGCGGGTGTTGGAGCTGCTTGGCTTTTGAAAATGACTTTGTATGTTTAGTGGTCAGGCGTAGTTTCATGCTTTGCACATAATAATGAGTTTTTAAAATTCAATCAGTTCATTTACCGTTTAGAGCTTGTTTTGAAAAAAATTTAATGGTCGGATCGACATATCCGGGCTTATTTATGTATCTCATCGCGTTTTTTGGAGAGTAGTTATTTTGTACAGTTTCGATTTATATGTGTTCCCCCATATTTCACAGCAGTAGTATAAGTATGGGTGCACTAAAGTACAGAGATTTCAGGGCATGAGTTTGCAAAATAAATCTTATGAACCAACACATTAAATACACTCCTCAAAATTCATAAGGCATACATCATATAATTATAATAATGGTATATACTAACAAAATAGAGTGGCCATGTTAACCTGTGCCTTGCCAGGCAGGTTATCTTTGCATCTCAATACTCCCACGGGTCACAGTGAACCAATTATTGGGCACTTTTGGTGGACAGATGTCTAATATGTCAACGAGACATCCATCCATTCGTGTTCTCGCTATCAAAGATTGACAACAAAATTGACTTGTAGGTGTAGAGTAGTTGTAACTACAGACAGGTTGTACATCTCAACGTCTAATCATACTGTAGACAGAACAATAAATCCCACTACTTTATGATGGCCATATTTCGGTGGGGGTGGTCTTGGTGTAGTATCATATACCCTGTGTGGCTTTAAGACTCGAGTAACATGATAAAGTATTTCTCAAAACATGGCACGATGTAGCCTGTAGCACAAGCTCGATACCATAGCTCATCTGTTTCTATGGTGATATGCGTCAGCCTACAAAGTTAACATATGTGCGGTATGACTATGTTAGACTACAGCGGCTGTTACCCAGTAGACCGGAGCGCGAATATCAACCCTGGAGATTTTTCGCCGGCTAACCTCACCAATAAGCGATGTCTGGACATTTGCGACCATGCTGATTACAGGTTGGTGTGTTTCTTACAACATTGAATGTACTCTATACAGAAATAATATTATGTTGGTCCAGGACATACACGTTTTACTGTATTCATCATACTAGCCTGTCTCGCAGATAAGATAATGGCGAATGAACGTGATACATATGAGAATAAGAAATGTCTCGCATGTTCGCATGTATGACTATATATAGGAATATATGTGTAGAGATGGGAAGAAAAGCGCAGACAAAAACCTATACCTCTGATGGAACCATCAGAGGTATAGGTTTTTTCTGTGCATTACTCTCCAGCTATTCATAGAACCAAATTGGCTGCCCCTATTACCATATGTATAGATGGTGGCAGTGGTTCAATTGTTGAAATGAATTGAAGGACTTTCATGCGAGAGTTTTTGACTTCCAAACATAACAAATCAAACGTTTTTTCTACGGCGTGTCTCCCAAAAGAGGAAATATGTAAGAATGTCGTTCTTGGATATTGAATAAGATTTGGCATGGCATGGGTTATTGTAAAATTGCTGGAAGGTATAAGAAAGCAATATTTTATTTATTTAGTTATAGGCTGACTACCGAAGTAATCGTTGTGTGGGCCAATTTCATTTATGACCCTTTACAAAG
>WURV02181587.1:0-13220 GCA_011762755.2 Epimenia babai
TGGTTAGAGCGAGGTTTGAACCAGGGACCCCTGGATCCAAAGTCAAGCGCTCTAACCACTACGCCAACTGCCCCCTTAGTTTAGTTAGTTAACTGTGTGATAGACTATGATTTAACTTATATGTATTTTCTATTGTGTTATACAATGTATTTAGTAATTACACGAAATGTATATAGGCGCTTTAGAGACGTACTAGATAACAAATGGATTATTATTATTTATTTATTTATTACCATATCAAATATGTTGATAAAACGGTTGGAGGGTTCTGGAGAAGGATGGCAAAGGTCTCATGGACACACAAAAGCCAAATGCCTTGGTCCTCGCAATATTTGATGTAAAAATAGAACTAATGTCTCCGGTCAAAAACGTAAAATGACATTTTTCGGACATGCAATGCGCAGAATCGGAATAGAGAATAGTAGTCAGCGACAGGTTTGCGGGAACAAGAGCCAACGGAAGCCAGAGAAGGACGCACGCCAACAATGACAATGCATGGAAATGACCTTATCCTCATGGTCTGAGAGGGTCGGAAGAGCATGACCGTCAACCCGCTTGGACAAAACGCTCAAAGAGGAAGTATTTTGGCAGCACCGGTAAATATGCTCCGAAAAGTAGAATACAATACAGTACAATTCCTCGTCGACGTTGCTTTGAGTCTCTTCACATTTACATGTCAACCGTCAGCGCATGCGCACTGATCAGTCGGTATAAAAATTTGGTAGACTTATAATTTCACATTTTGATCTACAATTAATAAAACTATCAATCAACCAATCAACCAACCGAGTTTATTTGTTCGACGGCAGACGACCATCGAGTTATTAGATATACAGTATTGTATCACTGGCACACGAAATGTGTTACGCGTCGACATTATCAGTCATTGACGATTTTCTGATATACATTATATAAGTACCGCGGTCTATCGAGACAAACTGTAATTGTAGTCGCTGGGTTTTACGAGACACATCAAATTCGCACCTGTCGATTATTACAGCCCGTATGAGAGGAAGGAGTGGGGGGGGGGGTCAACTAATCTTTATCAGCGATAAAGTTGCTACATGGTACCCTAGGCGTATTGTGTAGGCGATATTGTTATATAGTCGTCATAAAGTCATGAAGATTCATATTAATCGTGGCCCAAGACTACCGAATTATCAACCGAAAATCTATTTTTAGTTTTGTGCGTGACGAATGCGACAGCGAGGAACAATGAGTCAACACGCTATACGTGCAATTCACATTTGAGGGAGAGGACGGCAAATATAAATTTGTATCTTGGGTATTTTAGTACTACGGTCAGAAGGATTTTACCACCTTAAGGAATATGATTGGGGCTGTGTGAAACGGTGCAGCGTTTTATACCTCAACGCGAAACCCGAATGTTGGGATACGTATGCTTATCACTACTGTTTACTTACTATTCACTTTGTTGTACGGTATACTGTACATTTGAGAGATACTTTTATGTAGATCGTCTTCATCTCATCAACCTGACGAAGGTCATGACCTATGTGCGAAAGCTCGTTTTAAGTATAAGAATAATATGATGTATAATATCAGTCTAAAATGATATATAACGTATAATATTAGGCACAAAGTGTCAGCTTCCTTTTTATTTTTGTTAAAAAGACTAATACTTGTACGCAAATCCCATACGCGAGTATTTCTACTACAGTTCTGGAACAGTCGTGCCATTGTAGGAGAAAGATACAAGGGAAAAAATCTTGCCTTAATGGGGAAAAGTCACGATTTAAAATATCTAGTCTGGTACTCTGCGGGTACTGCTACTCGACACGGCACCAAACCGATTACCTGCAGGACATGAGTTCGTGCCTTGGCAAAAGGCAAGGTTTGTTCTGTGGTACTGTTCTCCTGTGACTGGCTAGCTCGATAATTCATGCGAATTGATTTTAGTGAGCATATACACTTTACAGCGACATCTTTACAGAACAGTAGTCAACGACTGAAGCTGAACGCGAGTATATTTCCGAACGAAAATTTTGTGTATTTGGTTACTAAAATACCTTAGAGCGTTTATACTGTATGAGGCAACCGGTAGACTACAGGGCATGTCAACAGTTAGCTTATAAATGAGTAACCCACATTATCGCACTACCTAGGTAGGAATGGTAATTTCGCCGTGTTACAGCTTACTGCGTATGTGTAATTGACAGGTAATTAATTTGTAGGATCAAAGGTCGCCCCAATTAGCACTTCATTTGTTACGTGAAAACACGAGACAGCGACGACGATTTTACGATGGCCTCTTCGGCTTTATTAATCGACGAGTAAAGCCTGCGCGTGCGTTGTATAATGTATTTTGAACAAGTCGTGGCATTATCAAGGGATGTATGAAGCCATAGCGTGGTATTGGCTGTGGTTTAAGTCAAGAAATGTCCGTGGTGCTGAGGATAGCCTAAACTGCGGTTCACACGATCTTACTGAATATATTTGGCCTCAATTTATTATTGTGGGTAAAAACCGTATAGTGCGAGCCGGCCAGTATAGAGTTGACATTTGTTCGTTAGTTCACTCGTTTGGTCCGAATGCTATCGGACAGCTAACCTCCTGTCGCGCACTATGCTCAATCTGTGCGGGTGGTGATTAGGTACAGTGGCATGACAAGATAGCGGCCATGTCTGCCGTGATCAGCACCATAAAACAGGAACGTCGACGGGGGAAGAAACGCTCCAATCCCGGATGGGTAATAATGGCCTGCAATGGGCGTGACAACTGACAAGGAGTTACGCAATTCCAATTCGGAACACAGCGGCTGAAGGATACTGGAAACCGTGGGTCGAGAACACGTGGCAGTTGTTTAACTATACCTCTGTACCTCTAGTCATTGGGTTCATTTCTCATGAAAAAGATCCCAGATCGAGTGAGAACAATGATTCTGATAACGCAGTAATCGTATATTTCGAGATTGTGGTACAAAAGCGATGTTTTTCTTGCGGTTTTCGCGGTACGCCCTAATATATAATTCTCCGCGTCTGCAGAAATGGACTCCTAATCACTAGTAATGGTATTAATTACGCCCCATTGATACTGAAGAATGTTCTAATACCAGAAGATCAACCAATCGCAATGCGGGCGGTACATTTTCGGAAATTGTTGGCATTACAAAGTCGTTAAAATCGAGAAATATTCGTATATGACGTCCTTTTCGGACTATACTCGGGCGATTGTCAATAAGTAGAGTCGCCATCATTAATTGGTCGTAAAATAAATATGATATGCGAATGAGATACGACTACTTTGTGAGCAAGTTTTACGATTATTCATTATCACGAGCGGGGGTATTATTGCTTGCCCTTAAATAGGTTCGGGTCGATGAACACAAGGGACGAAAGGCATAAAGTCACTCCTGAAGTGACCGAAAAGAATGATAAGACGGTTAGCTTCGCGAGAGATCAAAACAACTTGCTTATAATGTACTGCGCGACCATTTGGTCCCGTCGGCTGTGCAAAGAAATCCCTTTTATGAGTGTTTACACTAATAAACTACGACTCGCGTTATATTCACGACTAAACGGTAGTCTCTAAATTCCGATATAATACACGTCGACTCGTGAAGTTGACTGCCGGCTTATTGTTTGTTTATAACACGTTTGTCAAACGTACTACATTATTACGTCTACGTAGACCTAGGTGTTTGGCAGTCTTCAAAAGCGGGGGATAGAGAGTCATGACTGATGACTAGTACTTTACTTTTTATTCGTTTTAGCATTCGTGACTGTTTTGTCATCATAGTATGTCACGACAAATATAAAGGTAACAGCTAACGGAGTATATGTGATATATGAAATCGCGTGGTAATGTCTATGTCAGTTAATATAAAAAGTGGGCTTACATTTACATCTGTCGTATTTACGATATGGGATATGGCTAACTCGGCAACCCACACCTTTATGTTTGAGGATAATTAATGGGAAATAAAAGGTCAGACCTTGTCAAATGAGATGAATGAAACCAACGCGGGCTTTTGTGTATCAAGTATACTTCATCAGACAGAGGCACGCATATTATAAACCCGCTTATAAGAAGACAGTAAATACTGATAAAAGAAATATAATATAACGTCGATGCATGCGTAAGGAGCCAAAGGGCAAAATCGAAGCTAGAGGCGGGGTAAAGCTACTAGGAGGTAGAAAGCAGGGAGAAAACAAAAGAGCGTTGATAGAGTAGACGGTGTAGAACAAGAGTTGATGAGGTTGATGAGGTTGCGGTATGCGATACAAAATGAGAACACCGGGGTGTCATCTTGCATGTTTGTACTGTATAATTTATGCTAATAAACCATTCCATTGTGTAACATCGTTCGACCTATCCTGATATTCGATACTCAATCCACCCGACCAAATGTCGCGTTGTCTCCACGAAAATTTGAACTGTGCTTTCAACATCTCTCATCGTTCGCGATGTACATTCCTTTAACAGTACTCGTATTTCAGGACTTGATTCGCGTAATGCCCAAACTATAATATCTGGGAAGGCATTTCAGATAAATACTTACATAAAGCTTATCTTCACCGTGGTCTCGATTTCACGATGATGCCCACGACTTTATAAGTCTTAAACTTTTATAACTTCTATAACTTTTGATAAGCAATTAACAAGCATTAACAAAGAAAACGATTATTTTATTATAGACTAATATGTTTATTTTATATTTTTCATATTCAATTCAAATTAATTATCAATTGGAAGATATTTTAGCGACAATCGAGTAGTGACAAAATTCAAAATTCACTATTGCAATTAAAACATTTCATTCGTAGTATTATTAAAATGTGAAATGTCATTGGAGACAATAAAACGCGGGATGCTGTATGGACGCGGGGTTGTATGGACGCTCTATCTCATATTGCGTTACCTTGTAATGGTTTTTCTCGTATTGTTTAAATACGTTGGTGGTCTTGTCGTAACCATTAATCACAAAGCAAGAAATTTTTCAGCAAGGAAAGACAAACGAAGTAGTGTCATCAAAGGCGCCATGGAAAACCAGTAAATTTCGTCTAACGATACGCCGGTTAAACAACCTCAAACGCTTATCGCGGTGTGGCGATAGGCGATTGCACCCACTGGGAGGTCACGATCAGCCATGCCTATCGCACGCGTGGGGCTGAATGAGCGCGTTACAAAATGGCGATCGTAAAATACGGGAAAAGGCGCAGATAAACGGTTAACAACAATAATGAGAACGATAAAGAATTTATAGGATCAAGGTTGAGAATCGGAGATTTATTCAGATCTACGGGCAAGGTTTTCACAGCAGCGATATGTACCAGACTGCATACCGTAAACACAACAAATTTATCTCGATGTAACGTAGATACAAGTTATTAAACTATCAAATACAATTTACTCATACATTAAACTTCGGCTTTTATCGGCTTTATACAGCAATAGTGGATAACAGTGGTCAGGAGTTTAATACAAAACATGCGTCCGTTATTTGCGACATAAAACGGAAATGGACTAAGACAGCAGAACGCTGAATGAGAACGAATGAAAAGTACGAGTATCCAAGACAAAAAAACGAGAAAATTAAATAGAACAAGAAATAATGTGATACAGTTCAGTATCGATATTACGGACAATATATAAAATACAGGAGATGATGAGCTTTATGGAAATTGGATGCTACGGGACAGTTTCGTGGCCATCTTTCGATTGCGTGGAATATAATACGCCAAATACATAAATGAGTAGCATATGTGTAGGCTAAATGAGGAGAAAGAATTAAACGAAATGGTGTAAGATTATACGATTCAACAATGACGTATATAACATCAGATTTCGTCAGATATTTCCGTTTCCTTCCTCTGTCTTCACGCTTGGGTGATGTTGCGTATGCATCTTGGATGTGTCCTATCAAAAATGTCCATAAGAACATTATAAAATGTAGAAGGTAACGCAATTCGATCAGTTTTTTCTATAGCTTATAATTGTTTTCTTCCACACGACCATAGACATGCAGTCGATAGAAACAGAGCGGAGCTTCTGATAAGCCTAGCAAAGCGAAAACGAATTTGATGCCACCATATGCTATAATGACGTAAATGCACACCTGACCTTATAAGTGGAAGTCTCTTATCATTAACGGGTCCACATGACTTCGCAATAAAATATGTTATAAAATGAACAAATTCTATCCTCTAAGCTACAACGTGAAAAATTTTCTCTCTCAGTAATAATAAGTGAAATTTGGATTTTTTGGCCTCCACCTCCGGGGATTGCGGGCCGATAACTAAAGCTTATTTAGCCTCAATCTGGATATGGCATACCTCATAGTAACAGAAAGGATTGAACGTTGAACGGGGTGGCTATAAGATACCAAGTACCGTAGGTTGGGGTTAACCTAAATGGTTCTATAGATGTCAAGAAAAAATGCACAGAAAAATCGTTAGTAACGTAAACGCTTAACAATAGATATTCCAGCGATCAGATTAGAGAGAGAGCTTCTGTTGACTGAATGCTTACCGTTTTGTGAAGAGATCGGTGGACGGACAGGGTTCGCGACTGACAGAATCCCTTTCCGCAAACGTCACATCGGAACGGTTTCACTTTCGAATGGATAAATCTGTAATTATAGGAAGCCATCGAAGCCCTTGTATAACTCGACCTACTTTGATATTTTTTTCTATTTGAGAGTGCTGTTATAGTTAATGCATATGGAGGCAATTGACCTCGTCCTATATATCGTATATACGCACTTATAGGTCGACTCACGTATAAGTTGACCCCGATTTTTTTATCTTAAACACTTTGTCCCTTTTATAAATCGATGTAATTTTTAAAGAAATCTTGGACAAAATCTTATAGATCATGTTGTCTACGTAATCGGACTCGATTTGGGGAATGATAATATTATGTGCATTAGTAAACGAAGGATGTTTAGCTAGGGATGGAATAGAGTCAAGAGACCGTCACTAAGTGCTCGTGGTTCTGAAATAATTTCCGAGTAGCTAAGAACGGACGACCTTCCATTGATCTGGAGGTAGAAATACGCAAAAATAAACCATCACCATGTAAGGGGCACTTTTTTCAGAAAGGGCGATACTCTCTCAGCTGACAGGGGTATTTCTCCGACAGTTACAATCATCGAAACGTCATTGTTTATCTCGAGACGAAAATGGGATTAGAACGCTTAAAACTTCAGACTGAACGCATGAACATCCTAGCTATAAATCTGAACACTGTCACACATAATCGGACGCGCCAAATAACGGGGAGTAACCAAGAACCACCGTTCCCTAACATTATCCATCGAGATGACTTATATCGTATAACTTTACGAGGGATTGTGAAGGAATGGGAGGACACCCGATTGCATATAAGCCGTTTTGGCGTGATATTGTTGTCTTCTCTGAAAAAGTTACAGCTCTCTGTCACCCACACGTCACGTGAATACGCTGCGTGTAGGAAGTTCAACTTTCACGTATGGTTGTGTTATGTATCTACCTGTGGTCCCGGA
Organism: Epimenia babai; assembly: GCA_011762755.2. Classification (NCBI taxonomy): domain Eukaryota; kingdom Metazoa; phylum Mollusca; class Solenogastres; order Cavibelonia; family Epimeniidae; genus Epimenia; species Epimenia babai. The sequence goes on from WURV02181587.1 coordinate 7,487, forward strand.
GATGGTCCTGGCGGCGGAAGGCCTTGCCGCACACGTCGCACGGGTAGGGTCGCTCGTCGGTGTGGGTGCGCTCGTGGATCAGCAGGTTGTACGACTTGGTGAAGTGGCGCGCGCAGAACTTGCAAATATATTCTTTCTTCAATCTGTCGCGCACATCGTTATACTGAACAGTACGGTATGTTGCTTTTAAATCTCAAAAACATTTATTTTTTAATAATCTAGTTAAAAAATTTAGTAATCCTATCACTTATCTAGCGAAATCCATGATGAAGATGGTGATGTATCGATTGTTCGATCAAATTTTACGACAATAAAACACACAGTCACCAACGCCCAACGAGACATCATGTATGGTATTCTCTATTAATATCTTATTCAACACAATTATTGCTGCCATCAATGATCTATACAACCTAATTTACCTTTTTGGTTTCTCCCGCTCGCAATCATTAGGAGCCGATGTCCGCTTGCTTCTATCACCGCCATCTTTGTTTGTAACGTCGGCCAAAGTTCTCATCGGCGTCACATGACTGATGATAATGGCGTTATGATTTTCCCCATTTTCCAGCCCGGCTTTCTCCGCCAAAATCGCCTCCGCCAGCTTAGCAAAGTTGAAGTGCCGAATTTTTCTTCCAGTGTCTAGAGAAAAGAATTATACATGCAGGGATTATTTTTCGTGTGCCAATTTCCATCCACTGAAACACCGAGTGTAAAGGCGATCTTGAACAGACAATTATTCGTCTTCAAATATTCCAGGTTACCAACATCCAAATAGATTGAAGGTTTTATCAACAGAAAACATATAGGTAGTCTAATTTATATTACGTTCGATCCTCATAGAACACAAATAAATTATTTCTTAAATCTAACCTTCTGACGGTGTTTTCTCGTGTTGTACATTTTTATATGACAGCTTGCTTCCAAAGTCTCGTCGATGCACTTGGGGGTTCTGCCACGATCTCGTCGTTTTGAGGTGCTCGTGCGATGGAAATGGTGGCAAAAAAGGAAGTCCACCCGCGAGGTACGGAACCGATGGGAGGTACATCCCCAGAGGTCGTGGAACGTAAGCACAGGAGTACGGATGCGTAGGGGCGACGGGCATCATGGCAAAAACGTCGATCACGTCAAGTTGGTGCAGTCTTCTATAATTAATCCAATTTTTATACAAGGAATTAGTATAAACTTGTATAATTGATGGATCATAAAAAGTTTGGATTACGGACACTTGACTCTCTTTCGCCATTCGTCTAATAACAAAAGTTACCTGCTTTACACTAATGCTTTTTGTAGAAAAATGTTGCTCTAAAAATTACAGTCAACAACACACTTCACCTACCATCGCATTATACCGTTTCGTTGAAGACGCAGCAACTTTCTTAGAAGTTAAAACTGCATAAGAAGTGGTTGGAACTAAATTCACAGTGTTGATTAATATAGGTAATCGAACAAAATTTATTAAAGATTCGATAAAAATTCCTTTTAATCGTGTAATCTTCTCCAATCGACGCATTTCTGGGCCGTGTGACGACAATAAAACCTTTCGAGTGTGTTATATTAGATTATCAGGTACGCGCAAACATAAATATATCCGATAACGAATGCAACAAACCTGTCGAGTGCTCGGTGAATGATGCGCGAGTTGAGACGCCGGGTACGAATAGAGAGGAAAGAGAGCCTGGCCCTTCAAACCCCGCCCAGCGACGCCTACCCGAGCGCGCCAGTGACGAACCAGCGGGCAGTTTACGTCAGCTGTGATTGCGCTTTATGTCATTAATGAGGTGGGGTATTGTATAGCAATCAACCTTAAAATTGCAAGTCTCTCACATAGGTATTAGGCGAAGAATTTTGCGTATAAGAAGTTTGTCGATTTGCAAAAGGCTAAGCCTACCGGCTGATAAACTGTACTTCAACTGTTTATTTAGAGAAATTGTTTCGGTCCTTGCACGCACTCAAAGTGTAAAAACACCGGACAGATCGCTCTAAGTGCAACTCGTCTTATGAACAATGTAGGATTTGTTTCTCAATTAAGCAAGACAAACCGAAGATGAATGCTAAAACAACGGAGACAATTTTGTTGGCAGTTACTGTTTTCAGAACGAGCGCGGGTGCAGGATATAATCCTTTTTGACATGTACTCGCATTTTTGTGTAACTCTACTCTCGATTCAGTCGACAGCCCTCTGGTCCGGCACTTTAAACCTCTATAATCGGTAGTTCTGTGTAGTTCAATATCGCATGCAGTCAAATTAAATCCCTTTATATTCATTATCTTGAAAACTACGTCTCATTAAGTTTTTGGTCTCGCACATACGAGAATATCGGTTCAAGTCTATCATATTACAGCGAGAAAACGACATTTTTAAATTAATAAAATATAATGTTTATGTCACCGCCATCATATTTGCTTTAGCCTGCACGCATGCGTAATATAAGTTCAACAAATGTTACTTGTACGTGGATCAAACCCAGAAGTGTATAAATTAATAATCAACGAGAAATTTATTTTATGTAAAAATTCTGATTTGTACTGCTCTCTTGAAACTATGCACTTGTACTGTAAATTTTATATAATTGATAATCCCCATAGACGCGTTATATAGTCGGGTAATATTTTAAAGAGGGAAATGAAGTTATAATTGCCAGATAATTGGGAATTTTATCTGTAATCATGTGTAAGTTTGTACAGTGATACTCGGACATTTGAAAGTGGACTTAGGGAATCATAATTATATGGTCATCTTCGCTTGGCCATCGCTTGGAAACAGATCGACTTATAACGGATATCGTGTCTATTGAGTTGTTGAACAAGCTCTAATTAACTACGTTTAACGTACCAATAAAGTTAAGTTAATTTGTCAACATTTCTTAGCGGCGGCGCGTTGCGTCATCACCGGCGCGTATTCGATTTTGTTTTCTCACCAAATGCGCAATCGTCACAATAAACAGGGTGATACAATAGACGCGACCGAAGCATCCTCTCGTTAAAGTCGTTACACCATTCACGCTTTCCGGATTCAACAAATACCGAGATACCTGATTACGGCCACGTCGTATTGCGTTAGGCGGAGAGCTATTGTGAACGAAAGTAAACGCGACTAAAACCACATATCCCACCGGTAACCGACGTAATTTAGCCGACCCATGTCGTACGAAGACATTGCTTCACAAACATCGGTGATCTAACACAAGTCACGATTATCCGTCGTGAAGTCGCTCTCAGCACGCTTAACTCCCACTAATTGGTATTCACGTCTTCCATTTTTAACGACGGGATCAAAAACCTCTCGTTTTACCACCGAGTGATTTTATGCACGCAACTCTTTCTCCAACTAGTTTTTCTTTCGCGGGCCGATGCTTTTCGATTGTTACGCCGTCTTTACATCGCGTAAGTGTTTTTGGACCGCTCCACTAACGGTCCGGATAAGTCACCGAGTCACCGAGGTAGGGGTACAAACAACGACTTTGATGTTCTTTAAGTGAAGGTAAATAAAACGGATTAAGCCAACTGGCTTATTTGAGTTAGTCTTTTGTTTCTTTTATTTTTACAACGTTTGCATTTGTCATTCGTTTAGAGAGGGTAGTGGTTCTTAGCCTTTGATATTGGGCGATTGTTGACAAGACATTTGCGAAAATACACGCCGAAGGTTTTCGCTAGAAAATTAATTACGTTTGAACGTACGTAAGCACGCATTTGTGTGGTCCTCTGCTGTATATACCAGGTGAATTAAAAAAAACATATCTCGAGTGTTAATTTCGATAGAGTTACAAAAAATGTAAAATAGGAAAATAAAAATTAGGCAATAAGATGGAAAATATAAATAAATAGAAATGGGAAACCTAACATTGGCAATAAAAGGAGAGAAAATGAGGGGTGAGAAAAAAACAGTGGGAGAGGGATAGAAAGTGGGAGCAAGTGTGATAATTAAAGTCAATTGTTACACATTTAGTCAAATAATTAATTAGCATCTATATAAATTCGTTTTCAGTGATAGCCTTTACTTTATAACTGTTGATAACGTGTGGTGTATTTTAGGAATAGTGTAGATTATAGTTATACTATATGAGAATCGATGACGACTTAGTAACTTCCACCCTCTATGCAGGTTAATTAATATTCACGAACCGACGACCTCTTAGTGAGAAGATCTTGATGACACGACGCCACGGGAAACCGATCACACCGCGTGTGCTAAAGACATTAACATAATCACGTGGTGACGGCCGCGTAATTCGGACGTGGAAGGCGGGAATGTTTGGGATTAATCACGACGAAGACAGGTCGTTCCGCGTTTGCACGTCCAACTGAAACGCGAACGATTCTAGTCGTTCGTACGTGTGTTAAGGCACATTGCGTGCATGGTAAATAAGGGGCGTAATGTATTATGCAGAGATGAAACGCGCAAATCGCTTAACGTCATCAGCAAGAAATTAGCATTGATAAAGGAGAGAATCAGCAATTGTAAAGACAGAAAAAGCCATTTTTTGGCGAAATCGTCTTCCCATCAGGAAAAACCTCTTCCAGGAGTCCGTGTCAACGGTCTCTGCATGGTATATCCGTAACCGAACCCGCGTCTTCATTACCGCAACGTAACAGCGACGTTGTGTGAGATGTCTATAAATTACGTATTCTTATCTAAATGATTCCGATTATGAATTAGGTGAGGTGGGTGTGCTTTCTCGCGTTGATGACGACCTCTAGCCCATGGGCGTTTCAAGAAGAAGGTTGCGAACAGATCAGAACTATCATTGGGGCAAAGAGGGGATTATTCTCGCATCTTCCACAACAGGAAATGGGCAAGATTTTCGAATAATGACGCATTCATTAATTATTACTAAAAAACCCCGCCTTTTCTTGTCTTTGCGCGTTAGCTATATCGTGTAATACCAAAGGTAAAGGTAACACATGGTTATCTCAGCCAAACACTATTGACCCATACTTGTGTTAATCCTTGTCGATATAGGTCGCTGATGTGTTAAATTTACTTTTCGTATATTACAATATGTCTAACGCGGTAATGAGCACCGATATGGTCTAACATTTATTTTAGTTAATCTATAATATTTTACCTTCACTTTTCATATTCGAGAACATTTAGCTGTGATGCTCAAAAGCAGAGGTGAATGTACAAAGTCGTACATTAGAAGCAGCTGGCCTCACAAGACTTTATGTTCTAAAGATGTTAGATAGTACTCAAAGACCCTGGATAAAGTCTTTATTCGTAATTAAGCTAGTAAAGCACCAGATCCGCCATTTGAAGTTCGGACGTTCGGTCCACTCCAGATGCAAATATATTCCATGTAGGCCCACGCCTTTCAGCGCATTGTATAAAGCCATCTTGATTTACAATCTGCGACGATGTACACATAACAGCGAAATGTACAGACAACAATCATAAGGCGGCATCTCAATCCATTCGTCTCTTGATCGCCCATTCGGTCTTCGAGCGATTGTCTACACTACGAATGTAGTTACGAAGACCATATCAAAACGAAATTATGAAAAAATTACATCCCATACAAACATGTTGTCAACGCGATATTACACCCCTGTCATTATGGTACCGTTTAATACAATAACCATTTTAACGTCGTTAGGTTTCCCACATTTTTTCATACCGACTATCTCTGTTAACAGAATACTTCTGTAAATTGCATATTTCGTATCTATCCCGGGGTCGCAGAGAGGTATGATGGTTACATAATCATAGTGTCATAACTACCATGATATGCACGTA
>WURV02181598.1:0-13220 GCA_011762755.2 Epimenia babai
TCATCGGATTTTTTAATGTATAGAGCAACATTCATCGAATTTTTAAAGTATAGAGCAACATTCATCGGATTTTTTAATGTATAGAGCAACATTCATCGAATTTTTAAAGTATAGAGCAACATTCATCGGATTTTTTAATGTATAGAGCAACATTCATCGAATTTTTAAAGTATAGAGCAACATTCATCGGATTTTTTAACGTGTAGAGCAACATTCATCAGATTTTTTAACGTGTAGAGCAACATTCATCGGATTTTTTAACGTGTAGAGCAACATTCATCAGATTTTTTTAACGTATAGAGCGACATTCATAGGATTTTTTTAACGTTTAGAGCGACATTCATAGGATTTTTTTAACGTATAGAGCGACATTCATCGGATTTTTTTAACGTATAGAGCGACATTCATCGGATTTTTTTAACGTATAGAGCAACATTCATCGGATTTTTCAATGTATAGAGCAACATTCATCGAATTTTTAAAGTATAGAGCAACATTCATCGGATTTTTTTAACGTGTAGAGTGACCATAAGTTTGCGGTGTAAAAACAATAATGTGTACGTGGATTGCGTAGCTATAGATTTTGAGGAAGTGAAAAAACGCGTCTTTGGGTTGTTTACTTTTATCTAGGCTTTTATCCAGGCTTTTATCTGAGCTTTTATCTAGGCTCTTATCTAGGCTTTTATCTAGGCTTTTATCTGAGCTTTTATCTAGGCTCTTATCTAGGCTTTTATCGAGACTTTTATCTAGGCTTTTATCTAAGCTTCGCCAAGGTTTTTGACTGGACTTTAAGCAAACGGATTGCTATTTATGACATGTTTTGTGGATTAGTAATAAGGCCGTGTTTTATAACGATTAAACAGTACGTAATATGAGAACAGACTAAATCAATTCATCATTCGTGGAAACACCTGGCCATGCGTATATTGTATAGTAGACAAATTTATTAATCGTGAAATCCTGCTTCACCTGCTCTACATCCAAGATTTTCAAAAACTTCAACATCAAACTCGAGGAAGGCTTTTTGGTGTGGTTTCGCAATTTCATAATTTGGTGATCCCAGGATTATATCAGAGTGCAGAACATAACCCTGTTACCCACGTCGTCATTTCATTTACGTTCGCGGGCACAGTTAAAGCATGACCATCTCGTCGGCGCTTATTGCCGCCTATAGCAGGAGCATAACGCGGAGCTACCCAAATTATCGCATGAATTCGAGACGTAATAGTCGACACGTCTGAATTAGATTCTTGTTCAGAGTACGTCTATTCGTGAAAATTCAAGGATCAACCTCATTCAAGATTGAGATTTTGCAAAAATAAAATACCTAAGAGTTTCTAGCAGTACACATTCTGCCAAATCCTGTAAAATTAAATTCACTCGATCTATTGTAAACAATCCTTAATTCTTGTGTATATACTGTTACTTTGTACATAATATATGTATATATTTTGAAGTCCTTATTTAGTCTTTCATTTCTTAGAGTGCAGTGGTTGTATAAAGCATTGAAAGTCAACCACAAATCGCCCATGCGACCATCTTTGCCCTGCGACAGTGACTAAACTGAGGCATGGAAAAGATGACTCAGTTGGTTTGGACAAGTAGAGAAAACGGACAATGGCAAAAGGGTACAAAGTTTAGAGGGCTCGATGTGGAGAGTATGCAAGGATATTTCCCAGAGGGAAACAGCCCTTAACAGAACTACACTGCAGGGGCTACCCAGACCCCGATTGGCACAAGGGGTTCAAGGTAGTATACTGGCTAGAGCGGAACTTGAACCAGTGAACCCTGGATTTAAAGTCAAAAGCTCTAACTGTTATGCCAGCTGCCGGCTGATACTTGCGGTCTATAAATGTTGTACCATAACTGACATTAAAACCTAAATATACCACTTCTAGTGAAATATCTGAGTGTGACTAAACAAGATAAAGAAAGGTCAATTGGGAAATATATGCCAAATTGATCATCACTTAGGGTTAAGTTGCATATTTTTAAAAAAACCAACTCAGACAAGCCCTCCATTGTCTAAAAAATCGCATTAATGACCGGAAGTAAGCTGCAATGAAAAAGGTGTTTCACGATGTCTGAACACAAAACAAAGGCGCCACTTTGTGACAGCGAAGTTTTGCTAAATCTTCTTAGGAAAATAATTGGCATTACTATAGATCAGTGAATTGACGAGGATTTACCTGATGTTTGACAGGTGCATGTGACAGTTGTTGCCATATTTAGCGATGAAGATACAGGCAGCCAAGCGAGAGGCGTCTTCCTCCGGGCATTTGTGATAATTCATTAGGTAATTCGGCACTTCCTGGACCAAAAAATACGGGGACTAACTGACTGGTTATAGGCCAAAAAATGTGTAAACACTAATTGGTCATTCCACACCGAAGAATTCCGAATAACACAGAGTCTAACACAGTTTTAAATAATACAGGATATACCAAAATATAAGTGAAGTAGAATCTATATACTGCAAAATTTCTACACTTACCAAATACATTTAGTCATTTCTGTATCTATTAAATAACATTCTATGTTGCTCACAGAATAGGCTGTTCTCAACACAGACTGTTGGCAACTAAATCAGTGTTAAAACCCTTAGCAGAGCGATTTTGTAATAAATTTGGGAATTCAAGTCTTACAATGTTAGCTACATCATGAAATCTTAACAAAATCTAAAATAGTGACTAGATACTAATATATTAACTAAATATTAAAAATGAACCAAGAAATTAAGCAAGTAAAAAATGTTAGTGAGGTAAATACAGGTAACGTCATGTCTTTCACATAATCACCTGCATATCTACCTGTAGCCACAAGAAAATTTAAATAGTACTTATGGACGAGCTATTTGGATAATATCCCTCGCCCTAGAATACATCAGAAAAAATTGGCTTCATTCTGTACTTGAACTCTACACTTTCTACTACCCGCAGTATCTCTTGTCTATATTGTTGTAAATATACTGTTGTCTAGTGTTATATTAGCCATTCTGACGTACTTGGTGGTAGTGGAACATCGTGTCGGCATTTTCACATTCACCAGGTTTGCTGTTGAACCATAGTTTTTTCATAAAGCACAAACTGATCGCGGTCAGTGTGGTCACTCTGTCTGACCAGTATGCCAAACAGTAAGCGACGAAATCGAACAGGTATTCATTCTCTGGTACCATAATGACTGAAACAGGTCACAGAGAACCGGTCAATGTGGTCACTGTCTGACCAGTACGTTGAGCAGTGACAAAATCGAACAAGTATTCATACTCTGGCACCATAATAACTGAAACATAGAGAACCAGTACGTCGAGCAGAGACAAAATCGAAGAGGTACTCAACTCTGGTACCATAAGGACTGAAAAAGATCTATTGAAACTGGACTGAGTGGTCACTCTGTGGTCCTTTAGAACTGCTCAGTATGGTCACTCTGTAGTTTCTTAAAAGGGCTCAGCGTGGTAACTCTGTGATCTTTCAGAAATGGTCAGTATGGTCACTCCGTGGTCTCTAAGAATTGATCAGTGTAATGTTATCACATTAGCCATATTGTAAAATATGCATATATAATATATAAGTCCTACTGTGATTTTGTACCATTAATGCAGCACCACCTAATCTTGACTTTTCTTTTTCAACATATACCGTTGGTGATCATTCAGAGTGTTAAGAAACTGTCTGCATATACCATTTTGTAATTCACAAAAAAGGATTTAGCCGATAGAGAAACATTATGAAAACTTATAGTGAGATTGTAGAAGGTGCATACATACCTCTAGCTGGTGCACTGTAGAACAAACCAAACTCATCACTGTGTGACAGTGACAGTCTCTCAGTGACATCACGCGTGATATCACAGCATCGAGTCAGGGATGTCACCGCGATCGTCTGTTAAGGTATAACATCCCAACATCCGTAAGGTATATCAGTACAACCTGCCCCACATCGCCTCCAGTTTACATCCAGACGATGCTGGATCAATTCCCGGTGCAGAGAACCTGATAGAAAGCACCTTAAACCCCATCTGGACGTCTATGTAACTGTTGTGATGCAGGTTTGCTAAGGGTTTCCCTGTGACGCGGCTGTGTTTCAGATAGTCACTGGACGGTCTCTATGGCGCTAACCTCTCCACTCTCATAATTTTATTATAAATAACCATCCACTATCAATAATGGCCCACCCAACGGAATAATGCAGTTTATTTATAAACACAGACACACGCACACACACATATGCCCACACGCACGCGCACACACACATCAGTACATTAGTTTTTACGCCACCAGTTTTTGCCACTGTGTGCTAACAAACAGCCAATATATATCGTGCCCCTATAAACCAAAATTGCTCTGTAACTATTGACCAATAGGAGTTCATTCCTTTATTTATTCATTCATTAATTTTATCATTTAATGACATCGTAAGTTAATTTTCTGTAAAATAGAGATCAATATCCTACAAGTTGACCTAACATGATGCCATTAGAATAAAAATATTCTCAATAGGTACAATGTTTACATCAGATGAAACATTTAACTGCCAACAAGTGTGTACGCACGATAAATGAGTGGTCCGGAAAATAAACGTTTACTGGGACAGAGTTGGTTCCACTGGTTACAGCAGCGTGTTCCAATTGGTGAGGGGGGAAATGTCGAGCGCCATTCCTGTGACACGTCGCCATTCTACTATATCCATCTCAAGTCATGGCTACAGAGCATACTTTTAGCTACATCGGCGTATAAAAATACTATTATTTGAGTTGCTAATGTCAGTCGCTGTAATTACAGTTTGCTGCAACTTATAATGAGTCACTACACTTTATAGTAGGTTGCTGCACTTTACAATAGGTCGCTGCACTTTATAGTAGGTTGCTGCACTTTCTAGGTCACTGCACTTTATAGTAGGTCGCTCCATTCTATAGTAGGTCGCTGCACTTAATAGTAGGTCGCTGCACTTAATAGTAGGTCGCTGCACTTTATTATAGTTTGCTGTTACTTATAATGAGTTGTTGCATTTTGTAAGCTACTGCACTTTATTATGAAAGTGAGGTTTACAAGAGTAGTTTACGCGATGTGAAATAACATTATTAACGTTAAGATTAATAATAAATGATTTTTCACATACAGGCAAAAAGCTAAATTAAAAATTACTGTAAATAAAGAATACAATACATCCGTAGTGAGTAAAACTATTTACGGGCGTACATGCGCACTATTAACACACATTAGAAGCACTGTGGATCCACCAATGAGAGTGTCAGTACAGTTCCTATTCCAATCACTGCTCAGAATGATCTTGAGCTCCTTGCTGAAGCGGCTGATTATTTTATTCGTCCATTACAATGAGTACTTCCTGTTATTAGGCCTAACTGTTTTTGTTATATTTACCGCCTGAGGTATGTAATCCGCTGGAATGCTACTGGCGCTAGCCGATGCTGCCGCGCCCTCATCACCCTCAAACAGCGGTGGTATAGCTCTGTGCTCGGTACGCATGTACTGGCCAACAAAGTCATCAGCTCCCAGTACCTTGTTTCTCGTTCTCTGAGATATAGAAAACATAAATAGCAGACTTGCCCTCACTATAAGTATGATGCAGCCAGATTATCAGCTCCCAGTATGCAATATTTTGCTCCTCCCTCACTGGACACAAAACTTTCCAATAAGATTATTAGTTTAAAATGCCAAGTTTTTGCTCCCTGAGTTAAGGATTGAGAGAATAGCAAACTCTCTGACCACTATACACTTGAAAAACCAACAAGATCATCAGCTCTCAGTGCCAAGTCACCAAACAAGATCATCGGTTCTCAGTGCCAAGTCAACATACAAGATCATCAGCTCTCAGTGCGAGGTCAACAAACAAGATCATCAGCTCTCAGTGCCAAGCCCACAAACAAGATCATCAGCTCTCAGTGCCAAGCCCACAAACAAGATCATCAGCTCTAAGTGCCAAGCCAACAAACAGGATCATCGGCTCTCAGTGCCAAGTCAACAAACAAGATCATCAGCTCTCAGTGCCAAGTCAACAAACAAGATCATCAGCTCTCAGTGCCAAGTCAACAAGCAAGATCATTACTGTGCAAGATGCACATCACTGTGCAAGATGCACATGTAAAACATGCAACCACAGGACAAAAAACAAAAAAATGAAACAAGAAGTAATAAATACATATAAGTTGCGATAGCAACATAAAACATGAAGCGATAGACACATAAAACATGAAGCGATAGCCACATAAAACATGAAGCGATAGACACATAAAACATGAAGCAATAGCCACATAAAACATGAAGCAATAGCCACATAAAACATGAAGCGATAGCCACATAAAACATGAAGCGATAGCGACATAAAACCAGAAGCAATAGCAGCATAATATAAGGAGTGATAGTAACATAAATAAAAAAGTGATTGGAATAAATAACTCTCACTTGTTGCTGTTGTTGGTGAGCTGTTTAATGAGTTGACAGAAGACTTCATCTCTCACAATTCTCTGCAAAATATCCACAGAGTTTTTAAAGTTCACTAAAGTCAAAGATATCACGTAATTTTTACTTTAGGTTACCTCGTGCGTGTTTAAGGTACCAATAACCTACCCTAGAGTCTGACACAGTATGTTTGGAAGTACGAATGGGAATGCAATAATCGGCAAAATATACTGTAGCGACCGCAATACAGACACACACAATATCGTCGATAGAGAAAGTAAACGAAAGAGTTGACCTAGTTTTACTCAGCACAGATTGATTTAACCCTTACAACACTGACATCTGTGCATCACAATATATACCAAAACAGTTCTGTGACAACAGAGTGCTAAGGGTTAAGCATCTGTCTGTATATATAAGTTGGTGTTTATACATGTATCGCTTGTTTAGAAGCCGCAGATGAAAGATGGTTTTAGACGAAGGCTTTACTCAAAAACGACGTTTTCTTTGACTAGTATCCTGCTCTCAGTCTCATGCGCAGGACTTTTAATTTCAGATCTGATCTTGGCATTCATTTCTTGACTAACGGATGGAATAAATCCTGGTAGTAAGTTAGCTCAAGATCCTACTTAGGTTCCAAAGTTATTCAAATTGTTATTCGAGATATTTCCGTTAAACTAACTACTGTGAACATGTTATCTTACAAACGTTCAACTCTACGCATGATTATAAACACTATACTATGGTTGCTAAACTATTTCATCTCACATTTCTGATAGCCGGTTCCAAGATCGAGTTATTGACCAGTGTGACGTCGCCAACAGTGGACTCATCCCGGGAGATTTCACCCGCGTATTGCAACATGGCTGAGATGCAGGACAATGGCGAAATAATCAAACGCAGAAAACCAATCACATGTACTTCATATGTATTTTGTATGTATTTGATTGACCATTTGTCTAAGCCATCAATGGCTACTTACAGAACAGGTCCACTTTATTACCATGTCACTAAATATCGTTTGTGTCACTTGTCATCATTGGAATATGGCCACAGAATAAACCAAACTCTCTGGAAAAAGTATGATTTTTCATCCATGTCCGCTAACTCAAAATGTCAACTAACTGCCAATCAATTTTGCACAGTCCATTAAATCCATGGTGGATATAGCGAGATTCTACATTTGCTCTCAGTGACTGCACATTACTGTAAGTTACTGTTAGTTAAACACCAAGAGAGAGGGTACCTATGTCGCAAACTGTTCTCAGTCTCTGATAGTCAAAGAGATGATGACATAGCGGAGAGGTAAGCGCTCTAGAGATCATCCAGAGACCATCTGAACCGCGAGAGAAAAGAAGCCCTTGGATAACGACACTGAAAGGGCTACGCGGACCCTCTAAGTTAGCATAAGGGACTGTCCATTATTGTTAGTTAACTGGAGTGACCATAAACCTTAAGTGACTGTACATTATTGTTAGTTAACGTGAGTGACCATAAACCTTAAGTGACTGTACATTATTGTTAGTTAACATGAGTGACCATAAACCTTAATAAAGCTTGCCCCTGTAGCTCAGTTGGTAGAGCACCAGACTGGTTATCTGGAGGTCGTGGGTTCGAGTCCCATCAGAGGTATAGGTTTTTTCTGTGCATTTCTTTCCATAAACGTTAAATAGCTGTACATTACTGTAAGTTATTGTAACTGTAAGGTTATTTCAAATAATATTCACCATTAAAAGCATCGCAGGCTGTCAAAACGAGGTACCCACGCTTAGTGAATGCTTTAAGAAGAGGCTCCTTCATCGATTCCGGCGTGTGAGCCCAGCTCTGAGGGCTCGATCGTTTCATGAATGATGCCTTCGACAATAGGCTAATCACCGCATTATCACTGCCGCGTCTTCTAGACAAAAAACACAGGAAGTTGTGTAGACTCGTGAATTGGTTTAAACTCAGTAGGCAGAGCAATCTTTTGGTGGTCGTGGGTTCGGCCTCCACCAAGGGGAGATTTCTTTCTGTATGCCACATATTAAATGTTCACATGCCATATTTCACCCAAAATTCATTCAATGCACTATTTTCATCAAAGAATTTTCACTTTATCACTTATAGAATTGGTAAATTTTTCATCAATTTTTATACATTTTATTACTTGTGAATTGGTTTGACGTTTGGTTTGTGACTGTTAGAAGATGGCTAAGAGGATGGTAAACTTTTTATAGTATCATGAAAGGTTTGTGACAATGTGATGATGTTGGTAATTGAGTAATGTACTTCTCTCCGAGGGTAGAGTATATGATGGTGAATTAGGGAAGTTAGACAGGTGAATAAGATTGTAATTAGGGTGTCCTTTCGTATACTTTGTCAGGTGTAAGCAGGTAGAGATGTCTGATCTGATTGCACTCTCACTTGAAGTGAGCTCTCGCGTAGTCCTCGATTGTGTGAGCTGAGAGGGCAGCTTTAACCATACGAGGAGCCTGGTCACCAGTCATATAAGCTGTCACCATTCGCTGTCACCAATCACAAAAAGACATGTGTGTTGCCGTGGTAACCATATTGTATTAAACAAGCAAAAAAGGTGGCACCTTACTGACTAATTAAAATACAGATCAATGCAAGATTTCTTATACAGGTATACAGTACACGTGTATACCTGATGTAATAGTACCTGTATATTAAAGCTGGTGTTAATCCGTACCTTGGTGTATCAACACCAGGTTCATGTACAGGTATACAGTACACCTGATAAAGTATACCAGTACATTAAAGCTGGCATTGATTTAGCGTATTTTAACTTATCAATACGGGGTTACCTTTCGTTTTTATATATTTTACCAATCGTACAATTAGAAAAATCTTACAATTAAACATTTGCAGAAGAAAAAAGGAAGATCCCTTTATTTAGTTATTGACTATTAATTAAAGTCAATACAGTGATGCTAACATGAACTGACAAACACATAATCAAGACCTGATAAGTAATCACAATATTATCATTTTTTGTAACGAATAGCTAACAATAAAATGCAAAAACTCTGTAAAAAAATCACTAACCTAATGTATCGCTACATTTAAGCAGTTTTACGAGAGGGCCAATGAACAAAAATAAATATCATACATTAAATAATAAAAACGTTATTACATTAGACAATAAATGTATTTAATATGTTGAGAGCAGTTACACACCAAATGATTATGTAGAGAGCAAGTATTTCAAGAGCAGTTAATGTCTACGGCCTAGTTGTATGAAACATATAACTTTAACAGAGATTTTGTAATAACGGAAAATGGTTATCATAGATATAAAATTCCTAAAGTGAAGATAGTAGTAAAATTATTTCATTATAAGTAAGGTATGATGATATAATTGAGGAGTATTATATTCATAGGTACGTCCAAAAATGATTGGTCATGGATACACTAGACGAGACCAACTTTGTACTATCGATGCAATGACGATTATATGAACCTCGCACCATTTTGTATGTAAAATTCGCAGATCAAATGATTTATCTACTATTTATTGTAAACATGTAAAGTATCGCCGACATCATCTTGTCATTGTTGACCAAGGGATAATTCGGCATTCTAAATAAAGCTTTATTATTATTATTATATAACGTTAAACGTACGAGGACGTCATCGTGTGGTTTCTCGGCCGTCGGCAGTATGTAGATGTTACCCTTCTCAACCAATCCACGCTGATCATTGTCCAGACACACGCACTCGATGTTGCTACTAAAATTGTCACTATCACCGAAGGCTTTACTCAAAAGCACGACGTTTCCTTTGACTAGTGTCTTGCTCGCGGTCTCGTGCGCAGCACTTTTAATTTCAGATATGTCTTTGGCATTGATTTCTTGACTAACGGTATCCGTTGAAACTGAGTGAAAAGAGCAAGATTTAACAATAATACCGTAGTGCGACCGAACTCGCAGTCCTTCCAGTAATGAGTTGACAAGCTGATACAGATCTTCGTACAGAAGTGTCGTTACTTCGTACTGATCTCCGCGCAGCGTCTCCATGGATATCACGTGCTTGCTGAAAAAACACGAGGGTTACTTTTACTTAATCAGCAATCATCCATTTTAGCTATGACAATTTTAGAACTAACCAACCTCTTACCTCAACAAGGCAAGATCACTCATGGCAATATCTGATCAGGATAATTGCTAACGCGCCTTCTTACGAATTGCGTCCAAAAAGACCGAACAGATTTCTGACGAACCACATTGAGGATGGTACATGCAATAATTCATATTGAATGCATTTATCATTACATATATGCAGCAAGTAAAAAAGTACAATATTAATGGACCACGAGTATCATCCAATAAAGGCTCTCAGATATACAATCTCAGGTATACAATTAATGTTTATGGCAGCTATTCAGCGCTGATGCAATAGCTTCGACACTTGAATATCCGGGATGGATGATATCAAGTGTCCACTTTTTTTAAAAGGGGTTTACTTGAGCAATCGGGAATAGATGATTTGCTGAGGATAATCACCGAAAAATTGACTGGCAGGCAATTTTATAGTTTCGCATGCCAAGTCTAGTGATCTAACTACATGAATATCTCCACCCCCTAACATACATACAAAGTCAAAAACCTTTACCTTTAGTGTGACTACGACAACCGCCCAATAACCAGTCTGGTGCTTCACCAACTTGTGTTTTAACCATGTTTCAACCATCAGGTTATGTCTAGCAGATATGGTTAGGTATTTTTTTGTTTAACCTATCAGTGTTATATCTGGTTGTTATGGTTACGAAATTTGTTTTATGTTTTAACCATCAAGGTTATGTATGGTTGTTATATTTAGGTATTTTGTATTTGCTTTTGTTTCAACTGTCAAAGTCATGTCTGCTTGATATATTCATGTATTTTGACTTCGTTTCAACTGTCAAGGTCATGTCTGGTTGATATATTTAGGTATTTTGTTTTTGTTTTACCTATCAAGGTTATGTATAGTTTTTATGGTTATTTTATATGTAATGGGCTCTATAGCACTTACTTTCCAAACATAAATAAATAGCCATCAACAATAGAAGAGTCAGTGGAGTGTACAATGTAGTCTGTCTGTAGGCATGTGGAACCGGTGACAGAAATGGACAAGGGTCTACTGTCTGCCCAGACTCTATGGTTTTCACTACGGTGTTTTCTCTCACACCTTATGACTAATGCTAAACTATTTGCCATGTAAGCACAGGCTAAATTTGTTGTAAAAGACAATAATAATGGGATAATAAACCCAGAAAACGGGTCATCCCTGGCTTATTGCTATCTACGTACGTGCATTCAATGTAAGAATCTGTGAATATGGTGGAATTTTCCAAGTTTTATCGTGACCTGTTTATTGTTGGCATTGAATTGACCTACTTGTTGGCATTACATTGACAGGTAGGAATGCAGACTCGAAACAATCTAGAAGACAAAACACTCAGTTACGTAACAAGCGGCAATTTACGAGAGATTTACGTGATGTTTGGATGAGTATAACAAACACGATTTCTCACTCCACTCCCATAGAATCATAGGTGTTACGTAATACGTAATTTTATTAACACAGCCATACAACATACCAATTAACGGCACGACTACATTAAATTAAAGACCATCTCCGTAATGTTGTTCGGGTCAAAAACGCAAGTAATTGCGTAACTAATCGAATATAAAGTCACCCAAAATAACCTAAAGTTATTAACCATAGGTTCAAGCTGAGATTTCTGACAATGGCATCGCCCATCTAACCATACATGGTTTTTAAATTGATTTCTATTCATGTTTTCAACGTAGTAGCCATACCAATATACTAATTGGTGTATATATATATATGGGTGATCCTTAAGAAGTTTTCAGTAGTATACAAATTGCCTACTAGAATAGTTTCATACTAACAAGGCTTATAGCATTATTTAACAAAATTAAACACATATACTTTCCTCAATATATGCTATGAAAGGAAAAGTGAATTCCTGTTTGATTAACTAAACTAAGTTTTTTAACAGAAGCTTTCATAAACTGCAACAGGAATAATCTTAAATTACAGGTACACCAGTGCTTGTGGTTATCTTCTAATAAGGTCTCTATGCACAAATGACAATTAACGCGAAATTGATTGGTCAGTAGATGTCAATAAAAAATAGGACACCAGAACTTTAGTAACGAATGAGAATTCACGTGAAACAGATCACTCAATAGATGTCAATAAAGAAATGGGAGAGCTGAACCTTTAATCATTTACCTGACATTTGTGACTGAGTAGATGTCAACGTAGAACAAGGTGAGTAGAACTTTATCGTCATCCTCCATTACGAACAAACCCTGGCAGTTGACGAGTAAGAACGACGCAGACAGGTGGATATTGGGACCGTGGAATTTGTTCAGGTCGTAGCAACGTGAGAACATGTTCCCCCAGGTGAGACGGGCGTGACAGATGACGTCGCGTTTTACTTCACTCACTAACTCACTCGCTGATGCATTGCTTCTGTAGAAGCCATTTTTCTGTAGCAGGACTGCCACCTGTTTGAAGCATTTCTTTAATATGCTTCATGGTATCTGACAGAAAATTTTCTGGTCATTTTCAGCATCCTTAAAAGACATCAGCCCGAATGGAATTTTTATCGCTAACTAAAAAAAAAATTTTTTTTATTAAAAAAAAACTAAATTAAAAATACTTTAATTTTTTTACTTTTACTAAATTCAGCAGCAAGACTACTTTCTTCATCATCCCGTTCTGCACATATTTCCCCCATCTTACAATCACTTCATTGGCTCAAAATTTCATTCAGAATTCACTACAA
>WURV02181609.1:0-13218 GCA_011762755.2 Epimenia babai
ATATATAAATTACATTAATTACATAAAGAAACACACGACTATACGATGCGGCAGATCTGTGGGAACGTTTGCACGGGCACTGGACTGTACGAGCACCGTACGACAACCCAGCTTACACATGAGTGCTGCGGCCGCTTCTCGAGATATCACACTCGTGAGTATAGTGTATTCATACATCGCTGAGTTTTTACACTAATCTAATAATCTCATGATAGAGACACGATGTTTTTTGATATTTATTGTCCGTAGTCATAAATCTATCGACGATAGGAACGTCAATTTATATAGAGATTTTATATTTCGCGATAGTCATGTTGATTTCAGATTCCTGGTTCTATTGAAGGGTTATGACATTAACGGAAATGTTTTAATAACTATAATAATTATCCAAGATAAATAGTAGGACTTCAGTTACAATTGGTATGATAACAGGATTATTATATTTGGAGGAGTACATTGTGCTTCAGACTCCATGCCCAACAGTAAACTTAGCTATTAACAGTGGATATGGACTTTGTATATATATTCTGAATTACTAATACTGCGAGCATTATGCTCGTTATAACTACAAATTTAAAATTTGATTTAAAAACCAACTCAACAACACATTAAATGACTTTATGCGTGTAGGTGTTAAAAAATGCGGGACCGGAATGAAATTGTCTTCCCATACCTAGCAACGCCAGGGGCGGTTAATTGGCAGTCCAACAACTCCCAATTTATGGCTACCATTGTGTTACGAACCAGTAAATGGGATCGTATTCCTTCGATAACAATTACGTTTAATGATGCCATCAGCTTGTTGTTGTGTCCCACACTGCCACAATAGAGGAGGCCATCGTTTCCCTTCTAGTATCAGTGCAGAGTGCAGAATTGGGCGTGTGTGAAGTGGAGAAGGAAACATGGGCAAAGTTATGACGTGGATGTTGATATCAGTGCTGTATCTACACCACATGTAGCGTTACGCATAGACAACACAGCACACAACGATGACATACAACAAATTTTGAACTTCCAAGATTTTGGGCGATATCTGAAATGACTGTCCCATACATTGTAAACACTGGAAGAATATTTAAGCACAGTAGCGCGAGATTGACATATGGTCATCAAAAAACTCATAGAATATTTTTTATTAACTGATAGTTTATTGAACACATGAAATACATCTATACATGGAAATTCAATAATAAATATGGCTTATTTTAAGGAGTGCATATTTAATTTTTTTTCATATAGTATCTGTATCCCCATGTTTTACTAATTCATGCCGGAATGCATCGAGATTTATATCTGTAATATATATGATACTTGTCTGCTAATCCATAACGATGTCCGCCATGATTGAAATTGTTAGACCACCAAAGGGACGCAACACTCAATATACTAGGGGCGTGTAACCAAGTCCGATCCCTCATTGCTGTGTGTTTTGTAAGGGATGATTGCATGGAACAGATGACATCTGATAGATACTTGACTGATCATGTGTCACACAGTTCCACTCGATGCACACGCTACACAAGCACAGCTATGACATCTCGCTCGCCGTGTCCAGTCTCGTTCCGTCCAGTGGTCCGGTTCTCTGTCGCGATGAAATGGAGGAATGGTCAGCGTCTGAAGCAAATCTGTTTGAGGATGCTGTAGAAAAGTATGGCAAGGATTTTGCTGACATTCGACAAGACTTTGTGAGTATATACATATATGTGTCTGCATATATGTATAGTGTAGTGTCTTCAGTGTGTGTGTATTCATCTCAAATATCACGTAATATTTTTCCGGTGCCTGATTTTTTGATTTTTCTTCCAATCAGAGAATAAATCAATCTCCCCCCCTTGTCTTTCTACTGAAAGTGTCGTATGCATGTTACATTTTATATGAATATTGGGAGGGTTTTGAATGTCGTCTATATTCTAGTATATCATTGCCTTTTGAGTATTATCTTGCACCAGAAACGTGGTTTGTGGAGATTTTCTATACCGAACGAGACTGGCTACATAATGCGTCTTTCGCTTGTTTCCTAGCTACCTTGGAAGACGCTGAAGAGCGTGATTGAGTACTACTACATGTGGAAGACGACAGACCGCTATGTGCAGCAGAAACGAATTAAGGCTGCCGAGGCTGAGACTAAACTCAAGCAAGTCTACATTCCCACTTAGTAAGTATACCCCACTTCATGCTGTTTGCTCTTTACTTATGTCCCATTGGTCATGCCACACTGCTGAATAGTCTCCGGTACTGCTATGGCATCACTGACCATGCGTGTCATTATTGCTGATCAGTTATAATCGCTTCTAGCAGTGAAGTGTGGTGTCCCTCGAGGGTCTATTTTCAGACCCTTGCGCTTCGCTCTTTATACTGGCGCTCTTGGTAACATATATTGTGAACATGGTGTCAGTCATCGCATGAATGCTGATGATTGCCAAATTTACCTGCACTTCAATGGTGATTCTGATGCCTCGTCTGCAGTTATGAAATTGTCTTGCTGTGTCACGGAAGTTTGAAATTGGATGTCTGCAAGTCTCCTTAAGTTAAATGATGACAAAACTAAGTATATTGTCATTCATCGCACTCAGACTATTCCAACAGTTCTTCCTTTTTCTATTGGTGATGGCTTGATCACTCCTCTTTCTTCTGCTAAAAATCTGGTAGTCATATTTGACAAACATCCATATCTTGAATCCCACATTGACAAGGTATGTCAAATATGCTTTATCCATTTGTCTTATATTCGCAGAATTTGTCCTTACATTTCATGCTCACTCTATTGTTTCTTCACTGATAATCACTCACCTTCACTACTGTAACTCGCTCCCATCTTGGTTTGCCTAATGTTCTTATCTGTTGGCTCCAGCGTGTTCTACATTCTTCTGTCGTGTTATTTTTCAGTTGTCACGTCATTCCCACATCACTAAATATCTTCAGCAGCTCCACTGGCTACCTTATCCTCACAGAATCAACTATAAAATACTCACTTTAATGCATCAGGCTCTCTGGAACCTAAGCTACATTAATGACATGGTTTATTTTTACTCCCCATTCTCGCTCACTTAATACTTCTGATAAATATCTCGCTCATATTCCAAAAGCTCACCTAGCTCACACAAACAATCGCTAATTTTCTATTGATGGACCTAAATTGTGGAACTCCCTATCAATCTGTCTTCATTCCCTTCAGTCGCTGACTGCATTCAAGAAATGACCGAAGACTCATTTTTCCTCTCTTACCTATTATTAATTGCTATTGTGCTCTGTGTTGCTTATTGTATTGTTTCTCTTTATCTAGCATCCTCTTCAGTTAATGTTTGTTTTTTTTAATATCTATAATTTATCTTTCTGTACAATATTATATTAAGTCTATACAGTATATCTGTTAACAGGTTGGCCAGAATCTGTATCCATGTACTGCTACCTGTCAGTATAATGTTGTACTTGGTAACACCGCCATTGAGCACTACATTGATAGTGGATTTTTGCGGGATACAAATAACAATATATTGTTATTATTATTATTATTATGAGCACAACGCAATATGTCCTAATATATGGTGGGAAATCTCCGTAATGTGTCGCACAGTATGAATTGTGTTCTTTATCGCCGCCAGCTTCCACTGTATCAAGTTTACTGTTTATGGCGGCATTGCGTCACATTGTATGAAGCGTGGTCTTTATGGCAGCACTGTGTCACTATGAAGTGTGTTTATTGCAGCAATGTGTGTTTATTTCAGCAACAAACCCAACCCATCAGCCATCATAAACAACAAAGTGAATGGTGTTGAGCAACAGGTGTCTGGAAGGGCATGTGAAAGTTGTTACAGTGAGTCTTATCTCCACCTTTTACGTATAGTTATGTATCTGCAACTAATGTACATTAACATCCGCAAGTATAAGAGATATTAAATATTGTATACATGGTACTGTATGTACAGCCTTATGCATATACAGCCTCATGTATATACAGCCTCATGTATATACAGCCTCATGCATATACAGCCTAATGTGTATACAGCATCATCTATATACAGCCTCATGCATATACAGCCTCATGTATGTACAGCCTCATGTATATACAGCATCATCTATATACAGCCTCATGTATGTCTATCTATTGATTGTGCAGCATCGACATCAAACCAGTGGTATGCATGGGGCCCCACCCACATGCAGTGTCGCCTCTGTTCTAATTGCTGGACCTACTGGAAAAAGTACGGAGGACTCAAGATGCAAACACGATTTGGTGAGTTGTTTGCTCCATCTTTGACTGTCCCAGACGTTATTTGTTTCATATGACTTGGGTGTATGAATTCTGGCTTCTCTACCAAATTTTTTCTTTTAATAAAATACCATCCTTAATATTGTAGACATTGGATTCGAATTAGCTCCCCTTGATAAAATTTTCTATAATTTTTGATTTAGAGCAAATTTCTCTGGGGTGAATTGAATTGTTTGTGTCTGTTATAGATGGTGAACGTCCTGCACCCAACAACAGGCAAGGTTAGACCCACTCAGTAATGGCAGGACAGGCATTCTTGTATTATTTTAGGCATTAGGAGAGCTGTTATATACATTCATTCACCTCTTCAGTGCAGGCATACATTTGTAGGTTTATAAATTTGTTATGTTTGTACATGTTATCCTCCTTTTCTCTGATGTTTATTTGACCAGTTTCGGCAAGTGATTATTGGGCAATAGCACTTATAGATAAACCTTTTCTTGTCATTAGTAGAACATGATGTGTACTTGCATCTTTTCCTTTTCGCGACCATCGATAACCTGTTCCCTATGTCGTGCGCAGAGCGGATTGCGCACATGCAAGCCATGCGCAACTACAAGTGCACAATCAGTAGCTGTGAGCGAGAGTTCAAGATTAAAACACACCTCGTGCGACACTTGGCCACTGCCCACGGACTCGGTGTAGCCCCGGGCAGCCCTAAGCCCGCGATGAAGACCCGAGCAGCGTTCTGCCTCATCACAACATCGCTGACACGCATATCTCGTCGTTTATGTCAGGACATCTTGCGGCCAAAGTACGCCGCGCGACACCCCTTCAATCCCATTGATGTAGCCACTATCAAACACGAATGTGAGTTGCCTGTAGTTTAACCAAACCAGATAGATATAATAAAGTGGCCATGCGTCACCAGGCAGTGCTGAATTCTGTTTCTGTAACCGTCAGCCAGACACTGCTACAACATTGATATGAGGGCTTAAACTCCATGAGGTACATTTGATTCACATTCAGTACGTACATAGAGGAATGGAATGACAAGGCAGAGTGGACTTAGTGGCTGAAAATCCACATACTCTCCGGGCGAGGCGCTGTTTCACTGCGCTAACAATGTCAGGGCAGTAACTATACCAAACCAGCGTAACCACGCAATAAATGTGTCTGCAACATAGTTATATCTTTGTACAAAGTCTGGGCAGAAAGTTGACATTAGTATAGCGGGTTAGTTCTAAACATAGACAACCTCCATATGTTGCATTGTGCTAAATCTGGGAGGTGGTAATTAGATACAGTGACATGCCAAGATTAAGATAGGGAGTAAGTGCCATCAAATATGCTGCGTAACCACACTGCCCGGGGTACCCAGACCACATAGGCAGACGAGATTCAAAACATGCCTGAGAAATGTTTCTGGCTACACCGAAACCATCTACTTATGATAGTTATTTTTATTTTGTTCTATTATGAAGTAACTAGCCCTTTTATTACCAAGTCACAATCCTTTATCATCAAGTAAGTAGCCCTTTTATTACCAAGTAACAATCCTTTATCACCAAGTAACTAGCCCTTTTATTACCAAGTAACTAGCCATTTTATTACCAAGTAACAATCCATTATCACCAAGTAACTAGCCCTTTTATTACCACGTAACAATCCTTTATTACCAAGTAACAAGCCCTTTTATTACCAAGTAACATCCTTTATCACTAAGTAACTAGCCCTTTTATTACCAAGTAACAATCCTTTATCACCAAGTAACTAGCCCTTTTATTACCAAGTAACAATCCTTTATCACCAAGTAACGCCCTTGTATTACCAAGTAACAATCCTTTATCACCAAGTAACGCCCTTGTATTACCAAGTAACAATCTTTTATCACCAAATAACTAGCCCTTTTATTACCAAGTAACAATCCTTTATCACCAAGTAACTCGCCCTTTTATTACCAAGTAACAATCCTTTATCACCAAGTAACTGTACCTTTTATATTCAAATAACTAATTCTGCTATGCTTTATTACGGAGTGATTAACCGTATTTTGATGCGAGTCTAAAAGCTTGCCTGACCTGAATTCTGTAAAATTGACCATGGATGAAATCATTGTCATGCAGGCCAGCTGCGTTTATCGGCCATGTCCAGCTACTCACCAAAGATCAAGCTGAAAGTCCCAGCCACTCTCGACCCAGTGGTTGCCAAACTGGGCATTGATATCACAAAGGAAAAGCCGGCATTGTTATCTAAGACAGATGGGGCCAGCAGCGACACGCGCAGTCACCAGCCTTCAATCATGAGGAAACGTGGCTACGAACAGAGCAACGGCATCGATGGTTCGTATATGGCTCGCTGTCTCCTTTATACGCTCTGGTGTATAGGTCGTACAGCCCTCGTCTGTATGTCCCATACGGAATGATACAGAATGAGATACGTAGCGCACCGAGTAGAATGGCAGCCATCTTCCCTGTTGTATACTTTGACAAAGTACCCAATTTGATTGACAATAACACAAGTAACTACACACTGCCTTCCCCAATGTTTTATTATAAGAAAGAAATAAGGAAACTTGAGCCAAGCCCCACATGAATACAAACAACCATAAATGTGTGCCATGCCCAGAAATTGTGAATTTACACTAGCTTTTCCTTGATAAATTCATAATTATAGGCCAGAACAAGTTATTTATCTAATCAATATCAAATGCAGCCAGTAGCCAGTGTAACACATTGAATGAATAAAGCTGATGAGCTGCGCTGTTGTCAAAAACTGCCATATTTGGCCAGCGGGTTGTAGTTCTGATGTAAAGCTATTTTGGTAAGCTGATTCAGTTCGAGGTATAAAAATGTCGCACTTGGATTTGATTTATATGATTCATCTAGCCATCCGACGCCATTACTTGTTGTATTACGGTATTAGATGAGATGTGGCACTAGTTTCATTTGGTAAAAATGTCATCTCAGTCTTCAGTGGGCCTATTATTAATGGATCCCTCTGCTTGGTCTACAAAGGCCTAATGTAATCTCGTTTAATTCGTCTAGACTTTACATGCTATACAAATATTTCTACCATTAACACAACTATTACAGGATAACCACATGTATAGGTGACCATACGTTTGCTTTCAGTTAAGTTACCTTGTGACATTTTAACCGGTGAAGTTACATATCTCCAAGAGTATTTTTAATCACCAAACAACTATATTAGATCACACTGACATTTCGGGTAATGACCTTGTTTATCGTGGATCTTTCATTATAAACACGGAACTATTGTGTGCCACGCAATCGTTAAAGGTTGAAGCTGCCGTTTGGATAATGTTGAATAGTCTTTAAACGTGTATCATGTACATAAACAACACTTTGATGTATTGAACAGTGGCACTGACCATTATATTTGTACATCTACATTGTCCAGGTGTCTCGGCAGCAAAGCGGGCTAACATGTCAGTGATCCGTCAAGGCAATGTTATCCGTCAGATGAACATGGAAAAGGTACAGTGCAGTTGGAGTTATGCTGTAGTGGATGCTACAACTGTCCGGAAACGTATTCACACTTATAAATAGATTACTTAACTTATTATTATGTGGAGTGCGTCATAGTATTCGTGTTATAAACCAAAAGGTATGTAACATATAGTAATTTGACTATTCCATTCGCATTCACTGATTTTGTTCTCATCGGATTTAACTGTACACATGGCAGAAACTTGGCCACCACCAGATGAATGGACGTTCCAAGGGTCAGCCACCGCGCTCCCTTAAGATGCAGATGATCAGCTGGATCGATGCTCCCGACGATGTGTACTTTGTGGCAACAGATGCCACTCGGTAAGTAATGCTAATACCATACCAACATTCATAATACCGCGCATAATTACATATGGAGGTATTCATGCGTGTTTGCTACACTGTTTATGGAACAGGGTGTGGATGGAACAATTCGTACTTGTAGTTGAATACTTCTTAATGTAGTCGTGCAAAACAGCAGTATTTGATGGGGCGACGAATTACCACTGTTTTTATTAAGGAAAATCAGGTACGTTGATGAAACCATCTGGATTATGGAGGTCTGGGTCACTTCTGAGTCACCGTTTTAAGCGTGGTTATTCAAGGGCTTCTTTCCTTTGATGTGATTGTGCTTCAGATGCTCCCTGAATAATCTCTCTGTTGTCTCATTGTAAATAATCGAACCTCACATATTAAGCTAAGTGCGCGACATGCGATGCGTTGGCTCTGTAGGCGTACGGAACCAGTGGGGTGAACTGTCGAGGTCAACAGTCAGCCGAGACTCCGTGGTTCTTCCCAGCCCTTAAAACTGAGGCTAATTCGTTCGTTGTGTGTACCACATAGCTGAGTTTTGTCAAGGGCCATGAGTGACCTACGCAAGGTGGTAGTTGGCTTATTTCAAACTAACCTACCAAAACAATTTGAATCCTACCGGATTATGACAAGAGTTGCATTCAAACCAAAACACTGCATCATCTCATGTCATAGTATGTCCTGTATGCCCAGTTGTTAGAATACATTATTATACAGCATGCTACAAGATTATACAATCATTTACTAAGCACCTTACTAATTAGTAACCCCTATAGAAACCATCTACTAACCATATTACTATTTACTAGCCCCTCTATGAAACACTCAACTAAACGTAATAATTACAAGCCCTTATAGAAACCATTTACTAAACATATTACAATTTACTAGCCCCTATATGAAACCATCTACTAAACATTAATCATTACTAGCCCTTATAGAAACCATCTACTAAACATATTAGTATTTACAAGCCCCTATAGAAACCATCTACTAAACTTAATAATTACTAGCCCTTATAGAAACCATCTACTAAACATATTACAATTTACTAGCCCCTATATGAAACCATCTACTAAACATATTACAATTTACTAGCCCCTATATGAAACCATCAACTATTAATAATTACTAGCCCTTATAGAAACCATCTACTAAACATATTAATAATTACTAGCCCCTATATGAAATGATCTACTAAACATATTACTAATTACTAGCCCCTACAATAGCCATCTTTAGTCGGTTGACAGTCTAAAAACCACAGGAAACATGGCCTTTCAACCATGTACTGGTTGAATAACAGAGATATAATCTTCTTACCTCTCACACTTGTGTATAAGTACTTAGGTAATATCAGTCTGTGCTTATCAAAGTGTGCAAAAAGAAGGAAAATGAGGGCAACTACTAACTCACTATGGAATGTTTTGAGAATATCTTATTCACATTTTTATCTTTTCGTCACTTTCAAACTAATTACATCATAGATATTCGTATGTCTGCAGAAAACTGCGTAGGAAAGTGAACATGCAAGAGTTCAAGCGAGGGGCACGTAACCCATGGCGCAAGATGGTTGTCACGACCAATGGAACGAGCGATATTGTCATGCTCGATTGACACATCAAATGCAACGCCGATCTCGCACTCGTCATATTCATGAAATGCCTCATTATCGCCCTCGCTCACCCGCCCCCCTCGCATTACCCGCCCCTCTCATTACCCACACTGTATAGATTTAGTTCATGGCAGCCGCGTTGATCTACGTATAGCGGAGTGATAAATGAATGTATCCCATGAATGAGGGTTGTTACAGACAGGTGGTTTTCTGCCATATATCTGTAATATAAACAGTTATACCCGCAAGTTGTATTTAGATACAGACAACTGTGTAAGGTCAATATAACAGTGATTTGAGAGTGAGAAATTTCTTATATTGATGTCACCATAAATCAGAAGATCTTTCACATCAATCATGAATGGCTCGTTTGTTGGTAACATATGAAACAATTGCAGACAATCCTCTGCGGTTACATAAAGAATTCATCATTCATATCTGCTTATGCAGTCTATCGTGTGTTGCACGGTCTATTGATACGTGCCGGAATGGCTAACACGAAAGTGAGTTGTTGGCGAGTCAAAAAGATAGTCGGCGGCTAAATCATGTGCAGTACAGCGATTTTCTTTGGTGCTCAAGTGACTTTCTATGTCTATAGTTGTTCAATAATAATGTAATAAAACAGTCGGACATTTAGTTATTTATTAGCTAGTTTACACTAACTGCATCGTGTATGAAATTTTGATATGCGACGCACGCGGCTAGTGAACTCTGGACTATTGATGGGAAAAGCACGCGGCTGGTGAATTCTGGACTCTTGATGGGAAAAGCACGCGGCTGGTGAATTCTGGACTCTTGATGAGAAAAGCACGCGGCTGGTGAATTCTGGACTCTTGATGAGAAAAGCACGCGGCTGGTGAATTCTGGACTCTTGATGTGCGACGCATGCGGCTGGTGAACTCTTGAAGCGCGACACGTGCGGCTAGTGAACTCGGAACTCTTGATGTGCGACGCATGCGGCTAGTGAACTCTTGAAGCGCGACACGTGCGGCTAGTGAACTCGGAACTCTTGAAGCGTGACACGTGCGGCTAGTGAACTCGGAACTCTTGAAGCGTGACACGTGCGGCTAGTGAACTCGGAACTCTTGATGTGCGACGCACGTGACAAGTGAACTCGGAACTCTTGGTGTGCAACGCATGTGACTAGTGAACTCTCAGCCTGTCCAATTTCGGTTAGAGATATTTAGTTTTATATAGTTTCCATTAATTATAATTTATTTTTGATTTGCGAATGACAACATGTATATGTGATCTAAATCGATCAGTTTCCACGGCCATGCGTTGTTTTTGTAGAAGCCTGTTCCACAAGATGTACTTGATGTACATGAATAGCGTGTATGTATGTGTGAATAAAGTATTTGTGAAGAATCCCAAATGTACGCGATATTATCATAAAGCGCATGACTTTAATGTGGTCACATACTAGAAAGACCATTTTAAATGTACGTCATCTCTGTGACATATCACTGGGTATACCTCATGGTACAAGGAGTCTCCAATTGAAGTGAAATAAATATGCCATTCGTACAAAAACTGCATATAAGCTAAAATCATGTCCATTCCCTTATATTGTCATGGTTCAATTCATGGTTGATGGGTTACCTCCCCCTTTCGGTCACTGGTTATTTCGCTCACGAGTAATGGAATGAGCTACTGTGGATGTGGCTAAACTAAATAGCCTCACAGATAAAAGTTCTTCTAAATAATTACATGACAAACTTAGCGAGTTTGCGGCGAGTCATCGACAGACTTGACGAAAAATTCCGTTCGTGGTCCAGTCTTCCATTCTGATTGATTTTCATCGACCACAGACACGGTCACTCTCACGCTGTGCTTGCCAGCGACGGGAAAGGAAAGGAGAAAGTTTGTAGCGAAGTAGTCATTATGTGGCTCTGTCGTTTGCACCAATGAGTTGCTTGTGTGTACTTCTTGCTAGAGAAAACGAGTTAGATTGTTACATGCTCAAGTCCTTAGTAAAACATTGCGGCATTAAATATTTACAAGAGGCCTAAATACACTCACCTGACTATTGAAAAAACAAAAAACTAAGAGTAAAAAATTTAAAAGAAAAAAGCACTTGAAATGCTTGAATCTTAGTGAAAACTTAAAAAACAAACAAACCAAATTTATAAAGTAGAAAAAACCAAAAGACAAAGAAGCCTCCAGACATGATATTGAAAAAAGGTCAAACAGGCTTCAAAACATTAGGATAAAAAGCATCATTGGCTCAGGTGAGCTACTACCACTTGAAAAGCCTCAATGATTGTGAATAGATTGGCCATCTACTCTGATGTAAATAGTTTGTTCATGTACTGAAATCATGTACCAAATCATTTCATGTTTATTGCACTGTCATGATGTTTCATTTAATACAATATTTCCGAAACAACAATTTCATAATATAATAATTTCTGTAATATGACTCGGAACATGGACAGCTAGAGACAAACATTTGAGAAAGCGTGATAAACATAATAGAGACCAACTGACCAACCTTGGTTTGTTCGAACTCGGGCACTTTCCGAGTGATCTCCGAGTCGACATAGATTTTCACTTGACATACCCTACGGTACAGACCAGGGCGTGGCCCGTATTGTATAACACCTTCGACTTTTAAGGTTAGCTGGCTACTGCAATTCGTGTTGATTGGCTCTCCTGATTTTGGTGAGATTGCGAGCTGTGGGTCAAGATGGCACATGATGTAATATGTTAAAATATAACACGATATCAAAAACAACTATAGCACACGATGTATGTTATGTACTAATATTTTATATAGCGCAAATATCAGTTGTGCTTCACAAATTGTAAAAACAACTAAATACAAAAAATTACATAAAAATGTAAATTATAACAATTGAATATACATTAATTAAAATAAATACGTTTATGTAAAAGGTCGTGAAAAAGATGAGTTTAGCGGGGATTTGAAAGACGCATAAGATGTATAAAAATGGTATAAAAATATTGAGGATAACTGTCTCGCAACATAACATGATGGCATATAACATGTCAAAAACACAATCTGGCCACATGATGGCATATAATCCATTAAAAACAATGTGACCTCATGATGAACATAACATGATGGCATACAACACATAAAAAACACAATTTGGCCGCACCACGTAACATTGAAATTTTAAATCCTACAAAGATAGCAGATGCAGACATAAATATTTGATGGTTGTAAGAGATGGTTTGACTATAGTTACCACGTGTATACATGTATGTATTTGTCGATAAAGGAGAATGGGGGGAGGGTTCAAAGAAGCTGAATGGAAGAAGTGCTTGTATAATATGGCCACATAGGTATGACTAACATTGCAATTGTTAAGAGATAAACTACAGGATTTGCTGAAGATGATAAAGAGTATGCAGACAAACCGTGATTGTTGTGGATTGGAGTTTCTGAAAGAAATACCGAGGAAATGGATGGCTGGCCCTCATTAGACTGACGGTGGCGCGTGTGAGAGCCTCAATATGCTGAAAGTTTGGTACAATCGATACAAAACTCAGTTGGCTTTATAGTTACGTATGTGTGTGTATGTGTGGCATGCGAGTGT
>WURV02181620.1:0-13217 GCA_011762755.2 Epimenia babai
CGCCTCCACTATAACTCGGGCCGCCTCCACTATAACTCGGGCCGCCTCCACTATACCTCGGGCCGCCTCCACTATAACTCGGGCCGCCTCCACTATAACTCGGGCCGCCTCCACTATAAATTGGGCCACCTCCACTATAAATTGGGCCACCTCCACTATAAATTGGGCCACCTCCACTATAAATTGGGCCACCTACACTATAACTCGGGCCACCTAAACTATAAATCGGGCCACCTACACTATAACTCGGGCCACCTACACTATAAATCAGGCCCGCTTACACCGTAAAACATGCCACCTACACAATGCATCAGGCTATCAACGCCATAAATTAAGGCCACGTACATCATGAGTCAGGCAACTTACACAATAAGTTTGACCGCCTTCTTAATGAATTGAAGAGTCGGGCCACCTGTTGT
This sequence comes from Epimenia babai, assembly GCA_011762755.2. Taxonomy (NCBI): domain Eukaryota; kingdom Metazoa; phylum Mollusca; class Solenogastres; order Cavibelonia; family Epimeniidae; genus Epimenia; species Epimenia babai. Next base: position 420 of record WURV02181620.1, read on the forward strand.
TGACACGAAGAGACAACTAATTTAGAAGACAGTCTACTATACACATTGAATTACCATTATATTACCATTATCTCTCCATCCAGACTGCTACATCAAGCAATGATGAACTACCGTCTCTCGCACCATTTCGCCACCCCATCCATTACTCTAATGGCCGATACATGATGGTGGCTGTAGATTACACCAGACGCCTGACCAGATTTGTTGACCCCCCACACACCGGGGACAGATATATCATCGCGTACAAGTCGCAATAATCATCACGCGACTTCGCACTCGTAAGTAACACCGCTAACAATCGGTCTCTAAATCAGCTGCGGGATGAAGGAGTTATTCGCGACGAATGAACGCCAACGCAGTATAAGTTTGATCTAGTTAAAATAATTGGTATCGCTAGGTAACACCCCGGTGGTAATGGCACTTTTCAAGAGAGTCACGCGGACACTGTTGAAGTGACGACGGATACAGCCAGACTAATATCAAACAGTTCTGGTTCATCGACTCATCACTGGCCTGTGACACAAGATCGAAGGTGTGACTGACGGCGAATCCTGATGTACCATTATGGTTATTGGCGAGATATACTCACATGTAGTAGATACTAGACAACAAACGATAATTGGCATGATTAGAGATCGGATACATTGAATGGTAGTCTTACTGTCTCACACGAAAGTTGGTCTTACGGTTTACATCAGTTGTAAGTGTATTGACCTGTGGTCATCTTTATAATCCTTCACTGTGTATTTAGGGGCATTTACCGACAGCATCACAAGAGTGTTCCACATGTCTCTTCTTCAATTTACTAATCCATTGATCCACCCACTCACAGTCATGCCAACTCCCTCAACTTTATTACCTTTGTAATTCAAGGGTTCATTACCTTTGTAATTCAAGGGTTCATTACTTAGGCATGAACTATTTTCAATCTGCCTCATATCCTAAGGGAAAGAAAATGATATAGTGTTTGTTGATTTTGATAGCAATATCTATCTTTGTATATTTGTATATATTATATGAGGAAATTGTATATTGTAATAAGAAATGTGGAGAGTATAAGGGGTGTTCACCAGCGGGGTTTTATGAATGAAACACTACTTTCAACAACTTTCCAAGGTAGATAGTATCACTCACAATACTCCAAGACTGTTGGTACAATACTCCAATACTTCAAGGTCACTGGTACCAACCAACATGACCCCGAGCTCGATGATAGCTTCAATATTTCGTAATTTCTAGTACGAAGTTCCAACACTTCATGATCCATGGTACAAAGCTCCAACACTTGAAGATTGACGATAACAAGCTCAAACTCTTCGTAATTCTTAGTACCATCTTCCAATACTTCATGATTCCTAGTACGAAGCTCCAACACTTCATGATCCCTGGTCAAATGTTCAAACACTCTAAGATTGATGACAGTAAGCTCAAAAATTAGTAGTTCTTAGTTCCATGTTCCAATACTTTATGATTCCTAGTACGAAACTCCAACACTTCATGTTCTATGGTTACAGGTTTTGTGGATTATAATGTACTAAAAAAACCAGTACATCCTACAATTTGATGACCAATCAATAACAAAATTCAAGGTAGTGTAACTAATCGAATGCTTGTAGACTACCTCTGAGTCATACGTACCTAGGCCTGTTGATTAATTTATATAAAAAACAGCCCTTTCTGAGAAGAGACAAGAATGGTGCGGGAGCAATTATACTCAACATCGACCTTATGCGGCACCACTAATGCATAAACTAATGAGGAACATGATTCGTTTAACACTTGCGTGAATATCTCCTGGAGAGCCTGTCTGTTTGCCTAGTCAATTGCTGCGATACAATCATGACAGAGCACTGTGGCCTTCCGCGTCGGTGGGTAGATAGAAAAAGGGACGAGAGATCGTAGTGGATGGTGTAATTAGATATTGAGTTTGGGAAATAGCTATTCAATCGCGCACAAATACATTTCTTCGATTATCAATTTATATAGGGAAATAGGAAATCGACCACACATGAAGACATACTGACAACTATCAATTAGGTAAATAGATTTTCAGAGACACACACAATAGATACGCTGAATGCGGAAAATGAATTTTCTATTATGCGCGAATGTATACTGAGAACTAGAAACTTGGGAAATATATTTTCTACCACACACACATATGTATGTATTATGTATTTATTTATAGGATGGGATTAACTAGTTATCGAGGCCATCATCGGCCCTTTATAAAGCTGGCTAGTATGCTGTAGTTAACACGACAAATGGATTGGTGTCATTATGTTGGGGAAAATACCACTGGAGAAGACCACTGAGTATAGGCAGAGAGCTGGCCTTGATGCATAAATGCCACTGGTTCCAAATGCTGCTCTCCCTCCTTCCCTCCCTCTCTCTCTCTCAATATATATATATTTATATATATATATATATAAAATCAGTAATCAAGACAGTGTTCCTGATTTCCTTCCAATAAAATACTTACTATAGCTTCTTCATTCCACACAAAATGCGTACTTAAGATGATTGATTCTAGAAATGAATTTTACTACATACACAACAAAAAAATATATACCAATGACAGAAAATATTATTAGTATAAATTAGCATATATATTCTCATAAAATAAAATTATAATCCTATCTATAATCCTCCTGTGTTTGTTCTTTTTGTTTATTATCGAACTTCATTTTGGATACAGAACCCCCGTGACCATATATCTTGGGGATCTGACAAACTACAGAAGTTCTTCATAAGGACAAAGATTGAAAATTTAAAAGTATTTTAATGTCATATAGCAAGCGTTCTCTCTTTTTATCACATATTATCTGATATGATAGAGTACTTTCATTTACTGTTAACTCTCTATTCATGTTCATCAATTGTAAAAAGGAAAATTTATGACTTAATTTTATTACGTATTTGTGTACATGCTTTTGCGTTTCACCCATAAAATTTTTTCCTGAAATATCACGATTGAAACGCGGTATTTATGAGTAGAAACACGTCGACTAAGAGTCCAAGGCATTTGAGTATATTGATTTATTTTATCTAAAAGAAATAATTTTTGAAATAGTATAACTAAAATAATTTGCCCAAAGATTTGTTTTTCCGAAATTTTTTCCGCAAATAATTCAATGAATTGACATTAATCGCCATTGTTTGCACTATTGCAAAAATGCGAACAGCTGCAAAGCACGAGTGATTTGGCTAGTACATAATAAATCAGTTTTGACTAATGATTGATTTGCCATACATATTTGATAGTTTATTGGTTTATTTATAGTGGCAAGTATTAAAGTTATCAATCTATCAATCTCTTGATCTGTCAATCTAACAATATACCAATCTACCAATCTATAAATCGACTAATATACAAATCTATCAATCTACCATTAATACCAATCTACCAATCTACCGATTTGTAAATCTACCAATCTATAAATCTATCAATCAAGTAAATAATAATAATCCATGCCGACCATTGGGTGACCTCTTGAAAATAGATTTTCCTCAGTAGAAGTGGGAACCCGAGAAGGTCACGCGAAATCAATTCAAAACACTGTACATTAGTGGCTTTGTGTAAATACTGCATTAATGGAATGTACTTAGTGGTGACAATAATACGTTGAGACATTTTAAGTAATTAGATAAATATTTGTATGTATGGTCTTTGACAAGGCTTTGATTTGTTGTTGATGTCTGCAACATGTCAGATGATATATCCGTGAAACATCAGATATATCTACACAACTGATGACATAATGTGAATTATGTTATTACAGAGCTATACCTCTGATGGGATAGGTTTTCGGTGCATTTCTCTTTAGCTATTCAAAGAACCACATTGGCTACCCCAATTAACTTTATGTTAGTAAAGTCATCAAATGATGATTATTCCATCAATCAAAACTTGTATTTCAAACGTGCCTATGTTTGATAGGTTGAGTAGAATATAAAAAAATGTTGGATGGTTTTGTAGAATATAAAACAAAATTTCCTGGATGGTTGAGTAGAATATAAAACAAAATGTTGGATAGTAAGTTTACTATTATCGAGAGAAAAAATCTTGATAAATATGTAAGATAATAGTAGATATAATTGAATAAACCTATTCAGGATGTAAAAATATATATTAACACAGGAGCCTGAAATAGAAATGTCATATAAGGGGAAGAGATAAAGTAATAGCCAAAAATCGTCATTTGATGACAATGACATGAAATTCGATTATAAAAATTGCTGGCATATTTAAGTCATTGTCAAGTTGTGCCATTTTGGAAAACGGGCATTGTCAAGGGGTGTATGATTCTTAATTTTGATCTTTACCTCATGCCTGCATGAGTTACTCTATTAACTCGCTTAATACAAGACTTTTTACTCTATAAAATGGAATTGAAATTAAATTTATTTCGTTGAAGTGTACTTTTTAGCTTAGTTGTCAAACACACTTCACATGATACAATAGACTAATGGTCTAAGACTATAATGTAATTCCCTTAATTATATAAAATTAACACCTAACAGTATACAGGTAATACAGATCAATGTTTGATACAATTATGTACACTTACAGTGAGCATGAAATAGATAACAATGTTGAATAATACTGTGAAAAGTAGAAAAAATATCAAAAAAGGGACATATGTCATATGTAAGCAAAGTCGCCATAGATATGAAAAATTAGTGAAAACAGAAACAGGCTATCTATCTTTGAAGGTTTTGATTATTGGCAAATTAATTAATTAATTAGTAAAGTACTATTGACCTATTTAGTGAAAGCAATGCTAAATAAGTGTGTTTTGAGATGCCTTTTAAATTGGTTGAGAGTTGTAAATTGTCGAATGGGCTATTACTTTATCTCTTCATTGAAGAAGTTGGTGCAGCAGCGTAGAATTAGCACGTTTTGTACGAGTGACTGCAAGCGTGAGGAAGGAACACAAGGCGGGTTGAATGCATAGGTGTAAATTGAGGATAGATAAAGAGCCATGCCATAGATACATTTGCAAGTAAGGAGAAGGATGTAGAAGGTTATACGGGATGTGAAAGGTAGCCAGTGGACTGAGCCGAGAACTGGAGTGATGTGATAGCAACGAGAGGTCTGAGAGATAACTCAAGCAGCGCTGTTCTGTAATTTTTGGAGTTGAAAGAGTTCAGAGTTCATTACATAGAGTGAGTCACAGATGTCGATTTTGTTGGTGATAAAAGCATGTACTAACGTTTCAATAAGTTCAGGTTTCAAGTATCAAGAAATGCATCAAATGTTGCGTAAATACGTATAGCCAGATTGAAGAGTTTTGGATATCTGTTTATGTGAGTGTCGAATATTATACTCAGGTTGCAAATGTGGTCAGAGAGTTTGATGGTTAAGCCTCTAATGGTGATGGAGATATCTGGAGGAAATGTAGTAGAAAATGGTGACGAAATGAGAATAAGTTCAGTTTTCATTGGATTAATTTTTAATATACTAACGGTCATCCAGTCAAAAATTTTATCGTGGCATAGAGTTAGTTTTCTTAGAAAGATTTCAAGTGATTTGGGATCCTTTGTGTTCAAAGGTACCCAGAGTTGGGTATCATCAGCGTAGAACATGTAGTCGATGTTGTGTTTATCGATGATGTTGTCAAGCAGGGTAGTGTACATGGTATGGAGTATAGGGCCGAGTACACGACCCTGTGGGATGCCATAAGGTAATGGATGAGGACTGGAAGAGCATTGCCGATGATACCGAATTGAGATCTGAGATGATTAAGGAGAATGTGGTGATCGATAGTGTCAAAGGCGCCACTTAAATCAAGCAGAATGGGAACAACAGAATTGCCATTATCCAGATATTGTCAGATGCTGTTAATGATGCAGAGTAGAGAAGTTTCGATGCTAAAGTTTTGTCGGTATGCAGATTGTCGGGGTGACAGCAAGGAGTTAGTTGTGAGGTAGCGGGTGAGTTGGCGGCATGCTGCGCGTTCAAGAAGTTTGGAGAAGCAGATGAAGTCAGAGAAAGATCGGAAATTGGTCAGGATATTGCGATCGAGATTGAACATTTTAAATAATAATGTGATAATGGCTGTCTTCATCGTCTGTGGGAAAAAGCAGCTGCTGAAGGTTAATTAATTGGACAAGATATGTCAAAAGAACATGGAGGCAGAATTTCATTATACATTAGGGAACGGAATCAGCTGATGATGTTTTTATCATCTTTCTTGATGATTTTGTTGATTTCATCTACTGACACGAAAGAATTCAGAAAGAATACAGGCAGGTGAGTCAACATGTGGGTCGGTAGGCGAGAATCAGTCTATAGGGTCAACTTCTTGTATGAGTTTTTCAACTTTTTTGCAAAATTTTCAGGTTGTTTGGTTTTAGGAATGATGATTAGTAGAATGTTGCAAGAGTCTGGTTCATTTGTTAGCTTTTTGAAGGTCTGAAGGAGTAGTTTTTGAGATGATTGAGATTCGGATATTGATGTGCTGTAGTCTTTTAAGAGATTTGTTGTCGAGAGTGTTAGAGAGGGCGGAGTTGCATCGGTTAGTAGTCCTTCAGCATCGGATTGTGGCTGCTGAGAGGTGAGGGTGTTCGAGAGGGTCGAGTTTAAAGTTTTCAGTGTTGATCCTAGAGATTTTCCTGATTAACTTTTTATTACGTTGGTAATTTATTCGAGTAGTGCTAGTATTCAATTGGAATTAAATAAAAAAATAGTCAAAGTATTATCAAGAATAGTCATATGGTTGATAACGCTATCAATGGGAGCCACAGCAACGTCTAGGGTGTGGCCATTTTTATGTGTAGGCATAGATATAAAATTGAGGGGTAAAAATTGGTCTCGGACACTATTGAAACGAATAACAAGAGCATCACTAATATTTTCCAAATGAAAGTTAACATCACCAAGGAGCAAGATGTTTTTAAACTGTAAAGATCGAATAGAAAGGAGAGTCTCAAGATCGTCAATAAAATCAGTCTTTGATAGAGTCAGTGGTTGATAGACAGTTTTTACATAGAGTTCACTGCGAAAGAAACTTCAGTGAATTCAAACAAGTTCATCTGGCTGATTACATGAGTGGGTTGAGGCTTGGACGCAGTCAGAGACTGTCTATTTACTCTCTTAACACTTAGCACCCTGTTGTTACAGAATTGTATTGCTAGAGTAATGTGATGTGCAGTTGTCAGTGTGGCAAGGGTTTATGTGACAAGTCTCCCAAGACTACATCCTATGAGACAGTTACAATAAACTACGGTTGATAAATTGGGTGAATTTCGGAAAAATTCTTGTTAAAGATTTTTAAAGATTGTGTTGTTAGAAAGTAAACTCAAAACATATTTATTTAAGATCATTTTCAGCAAATAAGCCAAGAATCTCCTATCTATCTGTCAAAAATCTCTCAGTTCATACAACGCAAAGATAGGCGACCTGTTGCTTTAACCACCTTGTAATATTGTGTACTTAACTTTTTATCAGAGATTTGACTCATGTAAAGCTAGTTTGACATCTAGGTTAATAAACTAATAAGTATGAAATGAAATTTTATTGATTTATAGTGCCCTTTTACTTTTAACACATGGCTATCGAAGACACTTTACAAATTTACGGTTACTATGATTAACTAGAAATACAGTACAGTACCATTGAAGGACACTTCAATCAAATGAAGATAATTTCATTTGATTTCATAAATATAAAGCAAGCCTGCCCCCCCCCCTCGTAGGGGTAAGCTGCGGGGTGATTAGTGATTGCCCATTACCCATGATAAATGGAATCAACGTTGATCACGCAATTGGCAGTCAATAACTTGTCTTAATGGAACTATAACCATAAATATGTGTCAGTGGATCCGTCCGCCAGCCATACACCGGTGCATCGGGGTGAATTCACGGCTTTCGTAATGACCCTACGGACATACCGCTATGGATTTATCATCCTGCCACGATGGAGTCGAAAATGATTTACCACAAGACGATACACTGAGCCATCAAAAATCATGAACCCTACGGGATAAACGGAGATATTTCATTCTTGACTACAGTATTTTGATTTAGTTGTTACTTCCCTATAATATAGACAAAACTAATAACGAAATCGCTCTTCTTCATCTTACTTCTCAATGCTTCCGTCCAAATCTTCCATAACAGACTTTTTTCAGTCCACATTGATAAACCTATCCAGCACGGCTTTTTTATGTTTTTTTTATGTAACAATGTATAAGTTTGAATCCACATAAACCGGATATTCATCTCACTCGAGGAAAGAAACGAGATTTTGGAAGATTTCATATGGATATAATGACGCAATATTCCAAGTACGGCTGACATTTAGTACAATTTGAGGAGCAGTAAATTCTTGCCTTTCGCCTTTTCACATCATTATTATTATTATCCTCCTCTTAATTAAGATCATTTTCGATGATTATTATTAACGACAAGAACGTGGACGTATCATATCAAATTCGCAGAATTCGACTATTTTCCCTTTTACATTATCCAGTAGCGAGTATAAATTTATTAATTTCGCTGTGATGGGATTTCTCCGTTGCATCTAATGAAGGCATGATATGGTTTATTTATATGGCTGCATTATTAATGATATATATACAGCTGTATCAATGATGAACACGAAACTACATTTGGCAGCCCTAGACATGGACAGTGATCAATAACATTAATCACTGAATGTCTACGATTGCTGTGTATAGATAAATATTCGTAAACAATTGTTTCGCGATTCTTGTTTATGATGCCATCAGAGATATTTGGGGTTAAATCCATACTAGTAGTGGACCTTATAGGATTGTTCTTAACCATTATGTCATTGAAGTCCTTGCCAAAGACGTCGGTCTAATAACATGTTCGTGATACCATCAGATGGGATCAGATCCACACTAGTAAAGGATCGCATGGGATTGTTCTTAACCATATGTTGCTGAAGTCATTCACAAGAATGTCAGTCATCCAGTAACAATAACGTAGATCTGTATAAAGAATAAATAGTATTAATTGAATTGAATGGTTTTAGCCTGATTGGGAATGTACATACAATGAAGTGTGTGGCTAGATTTTGACACTTGAGTGCATAAAAACACAGCTTCAGGTCCCCATCCTGGATGAAATAGGTATGACCTATGGCAATTTTTAGTCAAATTGCGCTTAATAGTATTCAATAATAGTAATCCATTTGTTTTGGAGGCGCCCTAGTAACTAGTATGTCTCTGAAGCGTCTATATACATTTCGTTTGATAACTAATTATATTGCATAACACAATAGAATGTAAATATAAATTAAATCATAGCCTAACACAACTGTGAAATGAAATGTGGCATGGAAATCTGTGGGTCTGAATAGTCATTGCAGTAATAATTCAATGACCTTTACCTACTGAAGAGTTAGGAACTGCAGACAGCTAAGACAAGTCTATCTATCTCTCTACGAGCGTCTACATCTCTTCTGCATGCTTACTGGTGTTCGTAGCTGCAGCAGTATAGTAATTTAAGGGCTTCTTCCATTTTATGCATTAGCCTTTGGAATAAGGATAGTACTTCTCATGGCCTTCAATAATGGTCTATAATGTCTGGTTCTTCTGCGATGATCCCTCGAAAGTCATTTATAAATCCCGGATTGCTGGAGTAAACCCGTCTCTAAAACAGGTAGATCTTTGAACTTTCATTGAGGATACTATACCTATACTGAAGAGCTGCAATAAACATTCATTATATACCGCACCTGAAGAAAGACCTTTATTGGCTGATACGTGTGATCTATAAATGTTGTACTTAACCTTAATTTTACCATCACTATAACTGGGTTCATCACTATGTTTTCATCCTTTTATACTACATATGTACGTACGTACATAAGTATACATAAAACTAGCTCATCATAGTAATTGGAGCCTGTACATACTGTGATAGTTGTTTTGATTAACTTGGAAAAAAAATGTGTGCAAAAACAATCTAATTTGACAGATCTAGAGTTACTCCAAAAAAGAAAATATTTAATTCCCAGAAGCCATTATCATTGTCTCTCGAGTGAAAATTATCACTCGCAGCTGCGCTCATCAAATTACTGATAATAGTATTGAGTTTGTCGAAATTAACATCGAATACCAATTCTCAGAGTTCTATTTATTTTCATTCCAGAAGACAGTGACAGTAATGGGTCTAAAGTTATTTGCGTTTGCAATGCATTACGGTGTCATTTCCCGCCTAAAGATGCAAACCGCGGCTATATCAATCTAAATGCTAATCAAGGACTTTCGGATGGTACCATCTAGCCGTGAGTGGGCTGCGGTGACCATCATTTCATGGCTAAACGATGGTTAATATAAAGCTTCCCGCGGCGCTTTCACTGCCAGTCAGATATACTCGAGTCATGTGTTGTATTATTCGTCAAAAATGTCGCGAATTTGTGACTATATACTACTATATAAAACGGAACATGAGAGATGGATTGGTTGACGGGTAGCTGTTTATACGAGGGTCAATTGAAAAATTCATTGGCCAACCACGAAAGACCCAAGCTATGACAATGAAACTTTGAATGTAATAAGCTCAATCTTTTGGATGAATAGGGGCATATAATGACAAATAAATTCAAATAAAAAAAGTTCACAATTCACACGAATGAAACTGTTGGGAAGATATTCGAGGGCCATGTTTAATAACAAAATTTAATTGATCCGCTAGCCAAATTGATTTGGCAAATGGGCCGGATCTGGCCCGGAGGCCCACTGGTTCACCATGTCTGTTCTAGAATCTTCGTTAAAGATTATCCCCTGTGCCTACCTCTCAGCTAATAATGACAGCAGAACTATACTATATTCATGCACTATGGAATTCATCACCAAACGACGATGGAAAATCTATCGGGGAAGTTTGTTCGAGCGAGTTTATATTGGACAAGATAGGTCTTCCGAAATGTTAATAATAATAGGAGGAATTCAGTAAGCTGTCCCCTAGGGGTATTACGTGTGTATGAGGCAGGAAAGTGGAAATTTCTCGCAATAAAGGCCACTTTAAAGATGAATGATACTGACAGAATGTATTCTCTGGAATATTATTGTATTGTCATAAACTGGTATTGATGGACAGCGGATGAATTGCATAAATATTCTAAAAGAAGAGTGTTGACTCTTTGGTAACATAAAGGACAGCGGTGCAAAATGACTTTGAACACAAATTACTTTGTACCATACACTGAAACAATTGTCTTGATTTAACAGATCTTAGTACGTTACATGATTGTAACCCGGTCACCACATGGGGATTCTGGGATACTGTTTTCCATAATTAATGATTGCCAGGTTGGAAAGTACGACCCAACTCGTAATCACTGTAAACGCATTCATACTGTAATAAAGGCAGTCTCCGGTCTATTAAATCGTATCACTTGAATTCTCCGCGTATAAAATAAAGATGAGCATTCTATTAAACATTGAAGAGAACAACGACTACGTAATTTATATTAATACGAGTAATAGTAGGGATTTATAAACGCTAATGACGTTGCCTCTCGTGGCGCTCTCTCATCATCATCTCACTGTATGTAACCATCACCATAACCATCTATGACAATTCATGATTCGGCACAGCATGCGGCATGGGTAGGTAATCGTTTGGTGTTTGCAACCAGAGCCGCGAATGCCCGATAGTTTATTGTCTGCCCAGACTCGGTTGCATGCGTTTCGATGATTTCCCCACTACAATAAATTCTAACGATACTGCGACAATATAATGCATAAGAATAGTCTAGGGCTAGGCCGATTTTGTAAAGGCCCAATGACAGCCCAGACAAAACGGGTTTATCCCGGTTTAATCCTACATTCATATAACTCTATGTATCGTTATTCCTACATTCATATAACCCTATATAATCTTATTCCTATATTCATATAACCCTATGTATCCTTATTCCTACATTCATATAACCCTATGTATCCTGAATCTATAGCTATGTGGTAAACATATTACGAAGATAATTACCTAATACCATAAAAACTACGGTAAATTATTCAGAAAGCCTAATCTCTAGGTAAGAAAAGAGAATAGTCAAGTGAAGGACTGTTTTGCTTTTTAGGACGGTGCTTTCATTTCAGTTGAATAATGTAACGCTTTGTTTATTTATAGACGTTTACACACAGTCGTAAGATCAAATGCAATTCTTATGTCTATAGCATTTATACACTATATGCATCAGGAAAGGGCTATTCACATTTAAAACTACATTTTGTTGGATATATGTACACACAATGTGACACAGGGCAGTATTCATACCTAATGTGTATTCAGCCTTGCCATCCAGTAATATGGATATCATGTTTTAGAACGAAATAATCGAAACATGTCAGGTGGATGAATACTTGGTGATAGAACGTTGCATATTTTGCCTAGGCATATCAATTTGTTGCAATGATGCAATGAAAAATGTAGGCAATCAAAAAAATAATGATAGATATTTTCCAGGCTGGACTCAAAGAGCGAGCAGGATGACGATGTAGTCAAATAACGCTTTTACAAATGATTGTTCAATATATGAGCTTCAAGTCTCATCGGGTATAATAAACGCTGTTCAATTCAGATCGCTGGGATGGAAGTAAGAATGTGATGGAGATGGTGAATTCAGATTCTAGTCTCATCGGGTATAATAAACGCTGTTCAATTCAGATCGCTGGGATGAAAGTAAGAATGTGATGGAGATGGTGAATTCAGCTTCAAGTCTCATCGGGTATAATAAACACTGTTCAATTCAGATCGCTGGGATGAAAGTAAGAATGTGATGGAGATGGTGAATTCAGCTTCAAGTCTCATCGGGTA
>WURV02181631.1:1916-13217 GCA_011762755.2 Epimenia babai
ATCATTAAAACTGTCAAATGCTGTACTAATCACGAAGAGTTTATGTTAAACAAAGAATCATTGGGAACCTCTCTTAACATCATCATTAAAACTGTCAAATGCTGTACTAATCACGAAGAGTTTATGTTAAACAAAGAATCATTGGGAACCTCTCTTAACATCATCATTAAAAGTGCCAAATGCTGTACTAATTGTTCAAGGTTTATGTTAAACAAAGTGTCAACATGGTGACAGTCCTTTAACGCAATCACTGGTGCGCAACAGTAGCATATCACTATTAGATTGCAAGGTGGCATATTTTATGCATACAATGCAAATCAGGGAAACAATCTGTTGGGTTGCGTGAGATATATATCAGCTGAGATGTCTGAACTATACAGTGCGTACGTGGTATTGATCCTTATGTAACTGAAGCACCAGACCTGCTCATTAGGATCAGCTAAAAATTTTTCTGCCTAGCATGCGGCGTTTTTCAAAGAACCTTAAAAGTAATAATGTATGAGTAAATAAAATTAATGTTTAAACGTCACATTAATAACCCAGTCAGCACTTATGGCGAGAAAAGGTAAATTGTAGGCATGGGAAGGTAGAAATTTGAAATTTCGGTCTGAAATATAGATATTTTTCGGGGTTGGTTAAAAATGCGGAAATTTGGTGCCAAATCTAGACATCTTTAGGGACTAGTAATAACGGGGAAATTTCATGTAAAAAATAGAGAATATCCGTCTGGGCTGGTGGAAGCAGGGAAATTTGTTCTTAAATATAGAGAACATCTGTCTGGGCTGATGAAAGCAGGGAAATTTGTTCTTAAATATAGAGAACATCTGTCTGGGCTGGTGAAAGCAGGGAAATTTGTTCTCAAATATAAAGAACATCTGTCTGGGCTGGTGAAAGCAGGGAAATTTATTCTCAAATATAGAGAACATCCGTCTGGGCTGGTGAAAGCAGGGAAATTTGTTCTCAAATATAAAGAACATCTGTCTGGGCTGGTAACAGTTGGGAGATTTATTCTCAAAGATAGAGAATATCTGTCTGGACATGTGAGAAAAGGGAAATTTATTCTCACATATAGAGTATATCTTTTCAGACCGGTGACAGTGGGTAAATTTGTTCTCCAATAGAGTATATTTTCCTGGGCTTGTGACAGTGGGGAAATTTGTTTGCCAATATATAGTATATGTTCCTGGGCTCTTAAGTGTGGGGGAAATTTATTCTCAAATGAAGAGTATATCTTTCTGGGCTGAATAGAGCGAGGAAATTATTCTCATATACTGTATACTGTACATCTATATAAGTGGGTGAGAATTTAGAAAATTTGGTAGGTAAATATAGAAAACCCAAGAAGATTGAGACCACCCATCTCTATACACATGACAATAGATTAAATTAACATTGATAAATTGTGTAAATAACACTTGATTATGAATAAACTTGAAAGCATCCATTAATCTACAGCCAGTTGAATTAAACATTCTATACAAACTTATGACAGCTTTATTACTTCCGATCGCCACTTTCTCGTGTGAACAATCAATACAATACTATTACCCCTATGAGATCATAACTCTCCCACACTCTGTATATATATATATATATCACCGTCATTTCTGACTGTTTAAATCTGGGTTATTTTATAATCGCCCCACCCTGAAGGCCAATAGCACAACTATGTACATATTTCTGAGGAACAACAAATACGCGATACATTTGTATCCTGAGCTGATGTCACCAAATGAAATAGGTATTAAAACACCAATTCGCATAATAATATTAAACACACTGTGTCACATGAATAGGGTTCCTCTTATCTAAAAGGCTGGATGTGACGTGTTAAAAGTAACTATTATATATGTAGGCACTACCACACTACGCAATCTTTATTATAATATTACATAAAATAGCTTTACGCGATATTTTTATTGTATGTATTGTCCTGAAATATATTTGTATTGCACTGTATATATACTACTCTTTAATGCTTTTAGGATTAATATATATGCGTGTGTTATTTTCTGACGTTGCTTAGGCCACATCAATGTTTTCAATGACTGTATTTTTATTCTAAGTATATTAGACAGCAATGCTATTAGTGCACCTTAAATCATATATATTTAATTTCAAATACACTGGGTAACATCTTTATAGTCTACCTAATTTCATTACACACTTTTGGATCGTAATCACTGAAAATGTATTATTACAGAGGAATTGCCGAAATAGTTATTCCCAGGCATAGAGTTGACCCTACCGAGACATAGCCATGATTCCATGTTTCCACATAGTTAAAAAGATGCTACTATTCTGATATCGAACAATCGAACATGATACAATGTGGGTCACTACACAACACAGTCCATAGACTATGGTGTACGCAGGGAGATACTCTATGTCCCCAATTGATTTCCTTATTTCCTTGGCAAACGCTATTAGCGACCATCCCAGGTACTGTAGGATACATAACACCCGATCAATGAGCCATGCAAATACACAATACAGACGCACTATAAAAGTATTATATTCTCATGAAAAATTATTACCATATTTCAGTTAAACTAAACCATCATTAGGCAAGATATATTGCAGTCACAAAAACCTCAGTTGAAAAAGTATGGACCTAATATATCTCTTTGTAGCACACCACGGATACGGGATATTCATTGAAAACAATAAATATCAATCGGGTCATCCTGACAAATAATTCTTTTAGAAAAAAAAATGAAATTTTATTATTTAAATAATCATGTCCAAAATTTAAATAAGTTTTCCCATGGATAAACCTTTTAACCCTTTGGACACTGACGGCTACGTTTTACATTAGTATATAAATAACATTCTCTGACAACAGCGTGGAGGGGGTTAATAAACTATTCCTGATATCTTTTGCTGGGCTATACATGACCTGTAAATAAATAATGTACAGCCATTACAGCAACTAGCAAAATTAAATATTCACACTATATATTAATTATTATGTATCATACATCATGTGACATTAGCAGACAGACTTGATTAGCATTTAAAAATATACAGTAAAAAAAAATATGCCAGCCAAATAAAGAAAATGGAAAGTTATTATTTTTGCCATATACACAGCGTAAGATCAAATTATTATCAGAATAAGTAGCGAGGTCCATTTTAGATTCTGGTCTTAAATGAACCTTCTACATAATGGTTTACTGATTTGACAATTCTTACTATACAAAATTATATGGGTCAAGTTTCTATCCCATTAAAGGACCAACTTCAACCTTTGTAGCCATAGTAGTATATAAATAAGATGAAAATATATAAAAAAAATCTTGTTTAGGGGACCAAGACCTCTCGGTGACCGGTTTCGATCTTGTTCTCTCAACTTCTTCGCTGTTATTTTTAGGTAAATAAAATATAAATAATCTCCCTGGATGAATACTGGGAGTCGCATACATCTCTAGTCACATCTTATTGATCGCTATATCGCTGTGAAACGGGAAGCATGAGCATTTCAACTTATCACCGCAGATCGGTCCACACGGACGACGAAAGCGACTCAATCGATTGGCAAACGATGTCATGGGACACGCTAAAGCCGAATCGATTACCCGAGAATGTCCCGAACCGTGGAACGGGCGTGAAACAATCGACGCTCGCCAACGGGACCTAGTGACATAGCTCGGTGGTACTCGTGCAGCCCGGTTAATACTTGGCCACTGCCACTGTACGTTGGGTCAATCCCGGCGTCACTCTCTCTTCATATATAATATATACATTGGCAATTTGGCAGGGTAGTAGAACACCCAGTATTGGACATTGACAAAGCACGGGAGGGGGGGTCTTCTTACGAGATCAATACCACTCACGCTGCATTGTTCCATTGCTTCACTGGTTTTACATATATTAGAAATAGCCACACATAGCGTTTCATCAACAGATCACTAGCTTAGGCTTTTACAAATGGATAAAAATAACAGTTTTAAATATCACCAGATCGGATGCATTTAATTGATGTTTTTATTTTAAATATCTAAAATTTGCATTTAAAAATGCAATCTTAAATAATCGATGTTCATACAGAATAACAACAGAAAACATAAATAAAAAACATCAACGGACAACATCAACAGAAAACATCAATGGAAAACATCAACAGAAAACATCAACAGACAACATCAACAGAAAACTGATACTGTAGTTTCTAGTAATTCTGATCATGACAAATTTCATTAAATAAATATTTTTCCTTAGAATAGTATCTAAAAACTCAAACAATTAATGTCTAGTTAGTCTTCTTGCAAGGCAAGGGGGGCATAGTGGGTAGAGGGTCTGACCATGAATCCAGAGGACCCTGGTTCAATTCCTACTCTCGCCAGTATACTTACTACCTCCGCTTTTTGGGTAGAAAGTGCGTTAAACCCCTGTGCCTATAGGGGTGGAGGCAGCCCTTGCTTCAGGTTTCTGTTAGGACTTTTTCCCTCTGATATAGCTGTGTTTCAGGTGCTGTATGGATGGTATCAATGTCACTTATCTCCTTGCTACGTCGTCATCCGATTGTAAGTAACCGTTAACTATCAGAGAATTGTGGAATGAGTGACATATGCAGCCTGTTTGTCGATGTAGGGAACCAGTGGCGTGAATGGAAGGTCAATAGTCTGCCGAGACATAGTGGATGTCTCAGGTGTTTCCCCCTCCCCTCAGAGCCCCTCATAAGTGACGTTAATCAAAATAGGCTCGTTTTGTAAAGGGCCAAGATTGGCTTGGACAGAAATTACCTTAGTAATCGGCCTATACTTAGCGAACCAACTAATTAGTTTAGTACGATTTATCCCTCTATCAATAAAAAATATAATAAAGTGATATTTCATGCTCACTGTAAATGTATATAGTTGTATCCAACATTCACCTGTATTACCTGTATACTGTTAGGTGTTAATTTTATATAATTTAATTAATTACATTATAGTCTTAGACCATTAGGCTATTGTTTCATGTAAAGTGTGTTTGACAGCTCTGCCAAAAAGTACACTTTGAACAAATAAATTTCATTCATTTCACCATGAACTTTTTTGGAATTAATGCCGCTTTTTAGAATGAAAAGCTGTGGAACTTCACGAAATTGAGTGTTTTAGCTTTAGTTGCCATTAGCAACCTGTCCTAGCGTAATGGTGGCGTTATATGACATCCGAATATTCTCGATATACGTAAACACAGCTGAGGTCAATCTAGTTCAAGGTCATGCAAGGTCGTACTTGACGCCAGCTTGTTTAGATCCATAATGACCTCATAATGTTTGCACAAATCGTGCTAATTGCACAGGAAATAATATACAGCCAATCATTTCTCTCGGGCAATTACGATGGCTATGTTAACCAAAGGCTACACTAGAGAGAACCCATTAGACTCATTAGCATCTCGCAATCGGATACAGTTGTTGTTGGTGTAATGTCAATGGGTCTAGTGTTAGATTGGTACTGCATTCCCGGTGAGGTCTAATCAGGGGCAGACAATTCAAAGTGTGCAATACCGTATTGCGGTTTATATTATACGCTAAGTCCGTTAAACAAAATACGAAGGTAGCAATAAGAAATAGCATAATAAGGAATAGATTACCACAAATAACATAGAATGGGACATAAATATCACATTAAACGGTATATTCTATTATTACTTATATGATGTTTCAAGAAACATGGTATGGTATACCAAAAGTATTGCATAGTACTGTCGTTTCTTATACATTTTAGTGTTACGCTTTGAAAATTGTGAAAGATTTCCGAATTTTAATACGTTTCCTATATGTGCAAAGATACAAATAAATACAATTGTACTGTCTGTACATTTACGACACAAACAAAAATAACTAGTCACTGATCAATTCGGTACGCACTGGCTGAATATACAAAAAAATTAGGACATCAGTGGGAATTATGGACAATTTGGCACAGTTTTAGTCCACAGTTGTTCAAGAATATGTGTTAATCCGTATAGAGCTATGTACAATTCCACCAGAAGTACCCCCACTACTGAATTAAATATGCAATATTTTATATTTGAGTACGGTAGTCATTGTATTATACACTATACCTAGATGTTACATATTATAGTTACTCTAATAAATGTTATATGAATATTAACCGACTATGTCTGTTCTTCATTTTAGTATTTTTTGACAGCCATAAAAGGCATTATTATCGGAGATTTAGCACGATTTTGCCAGCCGTTAACTACATTTCCGGGGATATTATTATTATCTGCTTTCACAAAATTATCAGCAGATATTGTTCTTAAAACTTGACCTAATTGAGGTATATTTTTGGGTGTAAATCCGTTAAAATTGAAGGCTAAATCACTGCATGACTTCGACGAACAATCTTCGTCCGCCATTTTTCTAAGATTTTCCAGAATTCCGTGGCTAATGTCGCTTGGAAAATGTCACAAATAAAATGGGAAACTTCACTTTTTATGTGAGACTGACTCTCATTAGCCAAAATAATAGCTTTGGAACTAATAAAAATCAACTTTAAATATACGAAAACCTCTGGAAGTATCGGCGATAAAACAATGTTATCGTAAAAACAGCCATAGCCACGACAAGCCATTAGAGACCACCGATATGTAAGGCGCCGCTATTTTGTTAATGATAACTTTATTATGGAGAAAAGTATCGTCATCAACCCAAGAATACCGCTTTAGAAGTGCTGCCCCGTAATTGCATGTGCAAATATCACATCGCTGAGAGTAGCACATTGTAGCACACCATAGTGATGGAAGCCATTGTTATATCACATACCCATGCATTACCAAACCATCACCAAACCATTACCAAACAAGCTCTCTACTGAAATTCATCTGAATGGGACTGAGTGTAGCATTGTGAGTGCCAGATCGTAAAAATACTGTGACTTTAAAATATGTTTAAGTCCAAGGTCAGGTCACTATGTAAAATCATATAAAAAGAGGCATTCCTCAAAGAATTTTGAAGGTCATTATATAAGCCCTAAATGATAAACCACAGCTTAAGTACTAACAAGCTGTCCCTAATGTAGTTTCTGAGGTGGCTGATTATACGTAAAAAGTAATAACCTACCTTCCAATGATTTCTTTAACTTCGTAGAATTTTTCGAATGGTTCTTTTCGTAACTCCATCAAAGAGAAATTGCCGTAATCAGTACATCCTCCCTATGGCAGGAGTTTCACTTAAAACTGTATTCTGACATACATTGGCTACAGCAATCCAATCAAAATCCAGAGAGTATTATTTCATTAATGTACATTAGGAACCAATGAGTATTACACATTTCACAAAATACATAACTTTTATAAATATAATACGAACAGGGCTGTAGGGTTTTCATGGAGACTCCTGTTTACAGTATGATTTTACACAAACATTTCATTATTATCGACACTGGTGATTTAAAAACCATTAGTAACTCCACGACGCAGTTTGAGAACTACTTATATAAGCTATATCAATGAATGTTTCCAATCACATGTATGTTTCGAGTGGCTGGTTATTGGTACCTTATTTACTTATCAATACATCACATGTATCACAGTAATCAAATTAAATAAATCCATCGAAAAAGCATGATAATGAACAAGTATCACTGACTATATTAAAATAGTCAACATTGACAAATTCAAATATATTTAATTAGCGAGGCACTTTAATTGGATTTATTTATAATCCAGCGATTAAGTAAAGTATAGCCCACACTGAATAGCAGAAATTAAATAAATAGGCATGATTAATCATTTCATGATAGTTTGATAGTGCCATTTGTGGCTTGTGTAACTGTATGAAGAAGAAAACGTCAAATGTAGGTGAATTTAGGGCTAATTAGGTATAAAATATCTTATGCATTAGCAAATCGACAGTTCACTAGGTCCGCAAGTTGACACTTTTATCCAAGGCCTCGTCTTAACTCACCGAGCATAACGTAGATCTTTGCGGTTACTAGTCGACTAAACTTATGTCGAGCGGTAGAAGTAGCAGGCGTCAAACCAAACGAATGATTAATGGGAGATTACTCACGAACAACCGTTGGGTGTATTCAATAACGTATATTCAACGTTATATTGTATTTTTCATTTTCAACATAGAGCACATATTACAAATAAACTTAGCTGCTCCTGGTAATATTGATATTACTGTTAATAACTGTAACATAAAAAGATGGAATTTGATGGATATACATGAAGCCCATTGGTGGAGTCTTTGATTTGCAAAGCTTTCATACACAAAGTATACTTCATTAGGTGTTACTTACTAAAGTATATTTTAACGGAGACTGTATATGGGAGCTTGTGTCAATCCTGACCTTAGTTAGTCAATATAAGGCTACCACGGTATCCCCCAATGTTAAATCGAAATCCCCAGATGACTCAAAAGACAATCTTTTTTTAACATCATCACGTATTTACATGGGATACAACTCTGCCCCTTTTTTATCGATACTAATGGTGGTCACTGTGTACATTACCATTACATCACGGCTACGGACTTAGTCAAAGTTACACAATATTTATATAACAGGGGAATAAACAGCTTAAAATTCAATCCGCCAAAATATGTCTGTAGCATACAGCCCCTTTGTGTACTGGGGTCAGTTGAAAGAATATGTTTCTCTCAAGATTGATCTTCGCGACGCCAAAGTAAATGATACTTTTTTATTAAAAATTTTAATATCATTACAACTCGTATTTGGCGTATTTACTAAGACAAAGTTTCGGCGCAGTGAAGTAGTGCGATCCGGGTTAGAATTAGGGTTAGCGATAGCGTTAGGATAGGCCATATACTGGTGTCATGGCGGAACATCGCACTAGGTCTGTTCAAGTCTTCTATTCCTATACCAATGTTTTTTTCGGTATAGAACCTTACTCGTGTTGTTTTAGCAACCGGACATCCAATTGGAACAAGACAGCCTGACTTTTAAAGCGTTTGGGCGAGGTTCACAGGGTGATCATCTCTACGAGTTTCATCTTGATTTCTACCTCCCCGTTATTCCAAAGGTACATCGCGTCTACTCTGACCATTACTGATTTTTTTATATTTTCTGTTAAGTGTGACCGTGCTCTATGTGCGAGTCCTGCACTCAATTGATCAGAATCGGAATACATGTCTTTCTTGTGAATGGTTATTTCTGCTTAAGTATCATCAGTTCACACATGCCACCGATACATGTGGCACAGTGTGAAGTCTTTGCATTTAAGTGGCATCCTGCAAATTCCATAATATCAGTATTGTAAGTATGACTGACGTTTGCAACTATTAATAAAGTGACAATGAAACATCGTCTTGTCCAACTTACCCTGCCTGTCTTTTAATGCAATTTCAAATATGCTCTGTCAGGGTTAATTGTGCAATTTGACTCATACTACGAGATGATAGAAGGTAGTTCATTGCGTTATGTACGTTCACTTACCTTACCAGTGTAACAAGTATGCCTTTATATTTTACATTTTTACAAAATCCCCGCTTATTATGTCGACATCTTTAATAAAACATATCATTGTTATTGATAAATATGTAGGAATTTTATTCTCATATGATTCATTAAACTATGGTCAAAATTGTTGCGTCAACAGTCTACTGAACAGACTTTTCAACAGACTTAAGCAGATTTTTCAACGGACCGCTCATCCAACTACTCATACCTGTATACCTTGTTGGATGTAATGATGACACTTTGATTACACCTAGATTGCACATGATGACGTATACTTGTATACGAAAGCTTGTGTGGATCATTATCTCATTTAGTCGATAAGGTATCACCTTCCATTTGTCATTTTATGCGATATGGCTAACACAGCAATCCTACGATTGAAACATTTCGCATACAATTGAAGTTTTTCTTTGTACTTCCGCCGCAGGAGAGTCAGTTTATGATCACCGCCCACAGTATCCAGCTGAGGCTAAAGAAACGCGGGGGACCCACTGAAATCTGGCCGAGACTGACGCACGACCAGAAGAAATATCCGTGGCTTAAGATCGACTTCGATAATTTCGCTTCACTCGACGACGACAGCGACTCCGCGGAAGACGCAGGGGAATACGACAAGGTGCGGCATTAGAGCCATATCGTCAGCATGATATTGAATGTGTTTGAAATTTCCCAATACGTAGTATTTAATCTTGTCCCATTAAGGAGAAAGGGAAGTGTGAATTCAATACATTCATCCCCCAATGTAGCCAGCATATCAGCATGAATTTTTTTTGGGGGTAAACCCTTCATAATCAAATACTTGATAACACCACGATGCCAAATTTTGTCCATTTTACTCTGAAAGCTGCCGTACCAAATAAGTATTACAACAGAAAAGTTTAATAAAGGTGACGTCTGTCCAAAGTCAGTATTCATCCAAAGTGCCATCAGGGGTTTAGGTTTTTTCCTGTGCATTTCTCTCCAGCTATTCATCCAAAGGATTGGGCTTACCGGTTTTATGTGCAGTGTTTCATTGTTATAGCTTCAGTCTTTCATGGTCGGCCTATGAACTTAAATGACCCTCGTACAACCTCTAAAAATGTCTCCAATGTATTCCTACTGTCTACTTGCAGGATGCATTAGCTGATCTTTATTCACGGACAACTGACAACTATAACAACCTCACATCAGCCAGCGGTCTGTGTTTTTTATGTAAATTATCTAAAATCCTCAATTTTTTCATATATATTAAATGTGATTCAGTAATAGCTTCCTGCTTATTTTATCATTTAATCGCGATTCGTTAATTAAAATCCTCTTGGGTGCCATAATAATTAAATTTTTGCATTATACACTTCATATTTTTAAAAAACAATATATATTAAATCTATGGCCAAAAACCGGCTTTATAAGAGTTGAAGAGCAATAATATGTCGTTATTTGTTTATCCTTATAATCCACTATCACCAGCTGCGGAAGACATAAAGAACATATTAATGTTTAATGTAGACTTACTGAGACTTGTATGTAAATCTGTTAGCGATTTTAGTTTTAGTACCAAAATTTTCCTTGTATAGTCCACACTGTTTTGACCCACATTGTTTTGACCCACATTGTTTTGACCCACATTGTTTTGACCCACACTGTTTTGATCCATACTGTTTTGAACCACACTGTTTTGAACCACACTGTTTTGACCCACACTGTTTTGACCCACACTGTTTTGAACCACACTGTTTTGATCGACACTGTTTTGATCCACACTGTTTTGATCCACACTGTTTTGATCCACACTATTTTGATCCACACTATTTTGATCCACACTGTTTTGATCCACACTGTTTTGATCCACACTGTTTTGATCCACACTATTTTGATCCACACTATTTTGATCCAC
>WURV02181642.1:0-29673 GCA_011762755.2 Epimenia babai
GCCCAGGACGAGCCGCTGCTGGTTCTCGTCTTCCTTGCTGAGCACCCTGTCTTCGGCCGCCTTCTTCAGTGCGGCAATCACGCCTCCACCCACGCTCAACCAAAGTGGGCACATCAGGCAGAATCCGAAGAACTTGTCGCCATTGCGGTACTGTAGGCCACCGCTGAGCACCGTGAAGACCAGCGCCAGGGCAAACGACCCGATCACGATCCACTTGAACCGACGACCGACAGTCTCTGCTGTCTCGCCGTCGTCGATGTAGCCGAACCGTTCGACCGCCAGCACGGTGCGCCCTCCCGGCAACAGGATCGTGAAGGGGAAGATGAACCAGAACGCGGCGACGCCGAGAATCCACATCACAACATGGTCGAGACTGCGGTAAATGCTGGCCAACTGATAACCAGAGCCAGATTTGAGGGCGCTTAGCGCCAGGGTGTAGTCCGGCTGTAGATCCAGTCTTAGCGCTTCAAGCAACAGACCATGCGCATCCAGCCAGCGTCCGGCAGAAGAGGCCTGCATGCCGTCTTTCACGAGACGCTCTGCACGAGACCTTCGGGCCTCCAGTTGCTGAATCTGGTGGTTCAGAGGAATCCGGCCTGCTTCGGTCAGCCCGGCGTGCACCACGCGCAAGTGGTGCACTGCGGCTTTCAGGTCGCCCGCGTCGAGCGCATTCGCTGCTGCGGTGCGTGCTGCGTCCAGTGCATCCAACTGACGAGTGGTCGCCGACAGTGCGTCGCGGGTGGCCTCGCTGTCCCAGATGGATGCGGCTTCGGACAGAACCCGGAACGCTTCCGTGTGGTTGTTCTGACTGGCTAGTTCGAGACCGCGGGCGAGGCGCTGGCGTGCATCCTCGAGGTGAGTTGCCACAGATCCATGGAGCAGGGCCAGACCTGGCGTGTCCGGGATCAACGCGGACGCCCGATCCAGGAGGTCGATCGCCTCGCTGAGGCGGTGCTGATCGGCCATGTTCCTGGCCTGAGACGTCAGGTCAATCGCTCGTCGCCGGCGCGCCAGACGCTGAAGGGCATCTTCCGCCGAGTCGTCCATCGGCCAGTCGGGGGTGTCTCTCGCAATCCTGGCGGCTTGCTGGAACTGCTCTTCGGCAACGCCGAGATCCCCGCCTGATTCGGCCAACAGCCCCTGTTCCATCGCGCCGGACCAGGCAATCACGCTCTGGCACATCTGTAGAGCAGCGCGGAACCGGTTGTTGTCCACCCACATCGCCGTCGCGCGCTCCAGATGCCGCAGAGCGTTGTGAAAGCGCCCCGCCTCGCTTTCATCATGGCCGAACTGGAACTGCGCACCGGCTTCGGTCTTCAGTCGTTCGACACTGCCCATCGCGGCGTCGAGTCGTCTATCCAATCCGAGATCTGCCGCTCTCAGGAACAGCCGACTTGCTCTGGAAAGCTCGCGCGCGGTCAATGCGTCCAGGCCGTCGCTGATCGCCGCTTCCCGACCTGCCGCCTGGCCGGTGACTTCGGCAAGTTCGCGAACCTGTGTGACCGTCGGCACGACGTCGTCAAGTGGATGGTCCGGCAGCAACCGCTTCCATAGGCGAACTGCAGGCGGGGCACGAACCTGCTGCAGCGCATCCAGGGCTTCGCGGCAGGGGCCTTCAGCTAGGTGAAGCTCGTCAGCAGTCTGATGAGCCCGTGCGGTCGTATAGGCATCCGAAAACGCCTTCAGCGACGAGGCTAGTTCGATGGCGGGCACCGTGTCGCTGCTTTCCGCCGACAGTTCGGCCTCCAACTGGAAAGCCCACACGGCGTCGCTCCACCGTTCGGCACGCAGGGCATCCGTGGCCTGTCTGCGGAGCTGCCTCGCTTCACGCGCACGCCGATCGGCCTCCGCCCTCCCCGATGACAAGTCTGCCTGCAGTCGTTGGACCATCTCATGGCCGCGCGGTCTGGCCGACAACAGCCGTTGCAGCGCACGGTCCCACAGCGTGCGGGCTTCCTGGGGCCGCGCCGTTGCCAGGCTGTCACTGGCATCGCGGTGCAGGCCCAGTGCCTCCTCACAGATCGTGACGAGTTGCAGCATGCCCTCGATTGCCGTGTTGCCGGGCCGTTCCTGGAGAGCACGTTCCAGCGCATGTTTCGCGGTGTCCGGATCGAATCGCTGGATCGCCACGTGGGCCTCGTCCAGCAGTCCGTAGTAGCGCATCGCCGTCGCTGCACGATCGGCAAGTTCGCGAGCGCTCTCGTTGTCCTGCCACGAGGCCAGCGCCCCGATCGCCAACTGCGCCGCGCGTGCGGCCGAACTCGCGCCCTCCTCGGAATCGTCCAGACCGCAGCGATTCGCGGTGTCCAGAGCAGTACGCGCGCGGTCGAGTGCTTGCAGCGCCTCAGCCTTGCGGGCCT
The DNA here is from genome assembly GCA_011762755.2 of Epimenia babai. Lineage (NCBI taxonomy): Eukaryota > Metazoa > Mollusca > Solenogastres > Cavibelonia > Epimeniidae > Epimenia > Epimenia babai. The sequence continues at coordinate 2,361 of WURV02181642.1, forward strand.
CGATGCGTCTGCCAAGTTCAATCAGCTCGTCGTGCCGCTGGTCGGCGCCAGCAACGGCACCCAGCGCCCGTTCCCCTTCGTCCAGCTTGCCGTCGGCCACCAGCGCTTCGACAGAAACAAACAGCTGCCGACGTTTCTCTGCCTCCTGTGCGTCCTGTCGGGCGGTCAGTTCGGCAGAAATGGCCTCGTTGTCAGGCGCCAACTCCATTGCCCGTTCCAGGAACTGGATCGCCTCGCAATGGTCAGCCGTGGAGCACGACTCCCGATACAGCTCTCCGGCCAGCCCAGCCCGTGCTTCGACCCTGACCTCGTTCAGGATCGGATCGGACTCGCCCTCGAAGGATGCCAAGGCTTTGTCGTAGCGGCCGGCTGCCAGGTGAGCACGTGCGACATCGACACGGGACGCTGCACAACCCGAAAGCGCCAGCGGTACCAGAGTCGCACCAACCCAACACGCCGCCGTGCACCAATATTGCCAAGTGCTGCGCATGCTTCTCGCCGTTACCAGCAACAGGGCGACATGTGTATCAGGACTGTTGAAGTATCGAAAGGGCCTAGTCGCTACAATATGAAAAACCGGATGTGGGTATTCTGTCCCTTCCTCTGTGGGGCTTCTTCCCGTTTCACCCGTAAACGTAGCAGCGCCCCACCATGGACTGGCGCAATTCGTTTCTCGCCTTCTGCAAGTACGGCGAATGCGCGCGTTTCGCAGCCAAGGCGGTCAGGCCGCGCAGGAGCGACAATCCCTCGTCCGTGATCAGGCCGCACCCCGAGAGGTCGAGCGATTGCAGGGCGGTCACTTGCCGGCGAATCCTTCTCGACTGCGCAGGCCCTGGCTGTTCTGGATCGCACTGGAGAACTCCGGAGGCGGTCAGGCCGCGCCGTTGGGCGGTCGAGGTGGGGAGCCCAGCATGTCGGGCAACGGCGCGCCGGCTCGGCGACGGTCGCATCCTTTGCGCATCAATGATCGTGGCGAGGTAGCCACAGCGAAATCACGGCGGCAATTCCGATGAAGGCGGTGGAGATCCAGAGGCAGGCCACGCAGGTGCGAGAGCCCCGCGTCCGTGATCTCGCCGCTAAACGAACCTTTGTATGAGAGGTTGAGCGATTGCAGGGCGGCCAGGTCGCGCAAGTGCGAAAGACTGCCGAGGTCGCTGTCCGTTGCCGGCTCCGCGACTTTCAGTTCGTAGACTTCACCGGGCAGCATCGCGACTGAAGCGAGCGTATCGCATACCTTCGCCCAAACTGCATCGGGTCGTTTGCGGACGACAATTCCATACGCCGGGAACGGTAACCTCGATTTCAGCCGCGGCGGCTTCTTCTGCGGGTTGCTCTCCCAGTTCCGCCTCTTCGGGATCGGGCCCTGGAACGGGCACAACATGCGCTGGGTGCGCTGACGGAACTGCTTTGTGTCGCGCGCGCCTGGCGCACGCCGCCGTGACGATGACGACTGCGACCACATGGAATGGCTTCGGGAATCGGCGATGGCGGCTACTGCGGCGCTCGCCGCCTGCGTCGCGACCGGGCGCCACGGACTGCGCAACTGGAGCAAACAAACGATCCGGCGCTCTCCTCCCGCGGCGCGCCCGCGGAACTAGAGGCAGCAGCGCTTCACGGACTCAACGTGCTGTCCGGTAAGCGTGACTCCCGCCCGAAACGGGCCACATCGGGTTGCGAGCAGCTGGAAGTGGAGCGGTTGAGCCAGTGCACCATCGAACTGGGAGAGTCGTCGCCACGGCCACCACCACCGGCAAGCGAGCCACCTTGAACTGAAGCCGGATGTCCGCCTGCTCTTCGAGGTGCTGATGGCCGCTGGTTCTGCTGGCTCGGACCTGACAGTCCTTGGGAAGAGCGCTATTCGGAAGCGGACGTTGGTATCGGAAGCCAACGCGTGGATCCGCTCGCACTCCACTGCAAGGCGGACGGACGGCGAGGTAGGCGTAACAGTCGCGCGGATCCCGGTGTCGTCGCCGAAGAGCTTCCTGATGATCGTTCTCGCCTCCTCGAGCGTCGGCTCAGTCGTCGAGCAGGTGATCGAGGAGCGAATGAAACACTTCGTCCTCGGTCTCCCCTGTGGCGATGGCCACGTTGTTGCTCGGCTCCACGACGAACCACGTGTCGCAAACTAGCATCGCCTTCTCTCCCGCCAAACGCCCCACGATCTAACGGGCTCCGGGGTCGCCGGCGCGAACCCCCACATGAATTCCTTGTACACATCACCCTCCTTCGGTGTGTACAGGCTCAACAACGGCTTCCTGCGATGCCGTTCTGATCTAGCGGCCTACCGAGTCGAGTTCACGACCTTGGCGCCGGGCACATCAGGCCGCGGCACCTAGCTACCGGATTCGAGGCGTAACCAGTTGAGATTAGGGGAATTACATCGGGAAGCCGCCTGTTGAGAGGGAGACAGCGTTGCTATCTCTCCTGCGTCCGCACTCTCATGGTGAAGCCCGACGAACCCCCTCCCGACGGAATGCCCGCGATCAGCAGGATCGAGGCAGCGCCGCGGAGCATCACGGTTTTCGCGGGTCTGCGGCTGATCGGTGATCTCATCAAGAGAATTGGCCTGCAAACTCTCATTGATGGCGGGCTTTCGGTGAAGAAGCGCAACCGTGGATTCACCGATGCCGATTTCGTGATCGCGCTGCTCGTATCGCAACTCGTCGGCGGGCGGGCACTCGACGACCTGCAGGCACTGCGCGACGATGCCGAACTGCTTGCGATGCTCGGCCTGCGCATCCCGGCGCCGACGACGGCGGGCGACTATCTCCGCAACGTCACGCCCGGTCACATCCGCCAGTTCGAGGCCATCCAGCGGCGTGCACTGAAGGCTGCGCATCGAGCGCCAATCGACCCGCACGCGGACATCGCGACGGTCGAAGCCGACGCGACCTACGCCGAGGTTTACGGTCATCAAGAAGGTGCCGACCGGCTGCACAATCGCGAGATCGGTCTGCATCCGCACTTCGCGTTTCGGGCAGAAACCGGCGAGTGCCTGCACGCGAAGATGCGTCGCGGACACGCATCGGCGGCTGGCGACACGGCGTCGTTGATCGACTTCGTTCGTTACGCGTTCGAGTCGCTACCGGGCAAGCCCCGCGAGAAGCGGTTCCGCGGTGACTCGGCCTACTGCGTCGTTGCCTTCCTCCACTGGCTTGAAGGCAAAGGTGTGCGCTATTCGGTCACCGGCAAGATGACGCCGCGTCTGCGCCTGCGCATTGAATCGTTGCCCGAATCCAAGTGGAAAACCGAGCCCGGCGGGGAGCCGGACCCCGGCAGCACATCCCGCCGACCGCGACCGGCGATGCACGCTCCGGAGATTGCCGAGTTCATCGACACCATGTCGTCCTCGGGATCGGGCGTGCCCGATCTGCAAGCGCGAGTGGTCGTACGCCGTCGCCGACTGGCGACGAAGCAGAAGGCGCTGTACACCGAAGACGCCGGCGCGAAGTACCACGCCGTGGTGACCAACCGAGACCTGCCCGCTGCCGAACTGCTGTCGTGGACGGACGAACGCGGCAACGCGGAGAACTGCATTCGCGAACTGAAGTGCGACCTCGACGCCTGTGGCTGTGGCGTCCACCGGTTTCATGCCAACGCATTCGTGATGCACGCCGGCGTGCTCGCCTACAACCTGATGTGCTGGCTGCGCCTGATCGTCGGCGACCTCGGTGATGACGCCGCCCAGTGGCAGACGCGCACATGGCGCAGTCGCCTGTTCAACCTCCCCGGCTACCTCATCCGGCGTGCGCGACAGACTGTGCTGAAACTCGCGGCGGCGCTGCCGATGCTCGGACTCTTCCGCGACCTGCTGGCAGCCTTCGTGGACACCTGGGGCTGATGCCGAGCAATCGTTCGTCTTTGATCTCCCGCCATCCCTGACTGACTATCGTTCATCTCGTTTCTCGGCCGGTGCTACCCGGTGTGGCGACTCATCGCCCATCAACTTGCAGAACCAGCGATCTCCCGCAAACAAGCTCTACAAGCCGGTTACCCGGGGATTCGGGTAGCTAACGTGCGTGAGTTCCGCACCCATTGTGGCCAGTTGGCGAACCTCGGGTTCGGAACCGGAATCCGGGAGCAACTCGCGCGTCAGGTCGCGCACTCGGTCGTCCCACTCCGCGAGCACCGAATCGCGGCATGGCGCCAGCCACCGGTGAACTCGGCAACAGCGGTCGCATCCAGCACGACGTTCCCGAGAACCTCCCGGGTCTCATCGCTCGGAACCAACTGACACAGAGCGGTACGTCCGTCGAGCAAAGGCCAATCAGAGTAGAGCAAAAAAGTGCACCGTGGAGCCGGCGCGCGACCCCAAGCGGCTCCGCTGCGAGCGGCTTGTGCCGCCGGTGCCGACGTTTTCCGGATCGCATCGGAGTTCGCGCTTACGCAGAGAATCCCGTCGGTTGTACCCGTGATCGAGGCGCGCAATGCACGCACGCCAGCGAACTCACGGTGCTCCCGGTACCCCGTGGCACGAGCCCACGCGGTCGCGAGCCAACCCAAGGCGCTCGGGGGGACGACCGAAAACGGCAGCCTCCCGATCGCAGCCCGGAAAGGCACGGTGCTTGCCCAGAAGTTGCCACGGCGTGGTCGTCGATCGAAGTTTCCATTCGGCGTCCTCGCCGAAGGGCATGGACGCTCCCGAGGGCGATTCGACGCGGATGTCGCGCCGGACTACTCCCGATGTGGTGACCGACGACGACGCTCCAATGAACTTCCCGTTTTCCTGCCAGCCGGCCCTCTCGGCTACCCAGCGGCGCGGGCAACCTGGAGCTGTGATTGCACGTATGGCGGCCGCAACTTCTTTGGCATCGCGAAACCAGGCCGATAGGTCAGCGTGATCCCAGAGCCAGTCTCGAACCCCGTCCAGCATGCGGATCGGGAGATCGAACCTGTACGCCTCGCGCGGATTGCGGACGCGTCCAGTTCCGCTTGAAGCACCTGATCCACGAAACCCAGCTTTTCCGCCGTCGCGCTACTTTGGTGTGATCCACGCTGGGCAGGTCTCAACTTGTGGATCACACGCCGGACAAAACTCCGCCATAACAACATGTGGCGCTCCTGTATTGGATCCTCTTTGTTGCGGACTTGACTCACTCTGAACGGGCAGGCCGGCCCGGACAATCGTTCTCATGGGCGGGCCAATATCCGGGCAATCTCGCGAATCGCAACACGCACCCCAACGCGGAAGACGCGTAGAGATCCGTCTGCTATTCGACGTGTCATCGTCGAACGTGACCACCCCAACAACGAGCGTGCGGTGGGACCGTCCACCACAGGCTTTCCCACGGCGGTTGCCAAATCCCTTGCCACGCTCTCCACGTCAGAAACAGATTCCATGCGTACAGCGATCCACGGTGGTGCCGTGTGCTGCATTGTGCCGCACTCTGCTCGATCAGCCGGGGCCATTCAGACCCACTCAGCCCCCTCCGGTCGGGCCTTCAGCTACGTTGGGCTTTGGAGAACATCTCGCTGTCGTCGAACTCGAACAGCCCCTGCGGCTCCTCCGCCGTGAACCTGTAGACCCCGTCAAGCGACCGCTCTATCCGCAGGGAGATGTACTCCCCAACTCCACCGAGTTGGCGAAGTCGCTTGCGAAGGTCAGAGACGCGCTTCACCTCCGCCGGTTGTAGCTGTCTGTTTTGGCATTGGATGGCGTATACCATCGCCAGATCGGTGTGCCGGATCGAGCCTAGCTCTTCACCGCGAGCGTTGGTCACGATTCTGGCCGCAGTGTTCTCCGCGCCAGTGCCCTTTTTGCGTGGATGCCGAACCGTCACACGCACGGGCAACTGCGCGAGGATGGCTTCGGCGGGGTCGATTCGTTCAGCCGCGGGGGCCGCGATTCTGCCGGTGGCTGCCGGTTCCCCTGCCGACGATGCCCGACTGCTCTCTTCTGGCGGGTTGTTGTTGCGGTTCCGCCTCCCCCTTCGCGGACGTCCTCGCCGCGGCGGCAGGTCGTTGTTGGCAGCTCGCGAGAACAACTCGCGGCTGATCCGCCAAGCGCCTGGGAACTCCCTTACAACCCACTGAGGGTCCCGCCCCTCCCTGAACCGTTCGCTGACCCAGTTGGCGAGTGTGGTCACCTCAATGCCGAGGGCAGCAGCAGCATCTGTTCTGGAGATAAACAAGTCCGCAACCGGGTACGGCGCTTGGCGCTGGCACGCAATCGTCTCCTCGGCTTCGTTCCAGAAAGCGGCCGCCTGGCGCACAAACGCCTTGCTGGCACCGCGACGCTGACGTTCCGGAAGAACCGCTGCCAAGAGATCCAAACGTGACCGGACGATTGCCCAAGCACCTCGCAGTGCCGGGAATTCGTGCCACACCACATTCCGATCGACGTCGATCTCGACGAGCAGCGCATCGACGACCAGGCGCTCCAACTGATCAACCGTCGGCAGGCCTGGCAGTTCGAGATCATCCCCGTCGGGTTCGAGCCCACGGGCGAGCTGATGATGGCCGCATCGCGCCGCCGCCTGGCGCGGGCCGTGACCTTTGCCACCGCGCGGATGGACAAGGTCGTCTACTTCCGAATCGCCGAGTCTGACCAGATGCAGAAGTTCCTCAAGCAGTACTACCCCATGCCCGAGGTCAGCGACGAACTGGTCCAAAAGGCCCGTGAGCTGGCGGACTGACATCACCCGCTTGCGGCTTCGCGACCACAAACCACCGACCTCGAAACACCAACCGCGCCCGATACTCGGGCGCGGTTATCTTTCATCATGGAGTGGGTGAGTCCTTAAAGCCCGGCCGTGGCCACGGCCGGGCTTTACACTACCCCCATGCCCAACCTCCACCTCCGGCCGATGATCCCCGACGACCACGCCGCCGTCGCCGAACTCATCTTCACCTCCACCAACCACTGGTACCAGCAGCACACCGGCCAACCGATCTTTACCTGCGAACCCGCCGACTGCGCGCTCTTCGCCGACGTCTACCACACACTCGACCCGGGGCAAGGCGTCGTCGTCGAAGACACGACCGCCGGCCGACTCGCCGGGTCGTGCTTCATTCACCCGCGAAAGACCCACATCTCGCTAGGCATCATGAACGCCTCCCCCGAGTACGCCGGCCAAGGCGTCGCGCGTCGGCTGCTCCAACACACCGCCGACCTCGCCGACGAGCGCGGGCTGCCACTGCGACTGATCTCCAGCGCGATGAATCTTGACTCGTTTTCTCTATATAACCGCGCCGGGTTTACACCCACTGCCGTGTACCAAGACATGCTCGTCGCCGTGCCCGATGATGGGCTTGCGCCTCCCGCCCCGGATGGCCAGACAGACCCACCGCGCACCCGGCCCGCGACACTCGACGATGTCCCCGCCATTGATGCGCTCGAACAACACGTCGCCGGCATCAGTCGGCCCGACGACTGGCGCCACTTCATCGCCAACGTGGAAGGCGTCTGGCACACCGCCGTGGCCGAGTCACCCGCCGGCCAACTCGTCGGCGTCCTCGCATCTATCCACCACCCCGCCTCCTCCATCGTCGGCCCCGGCGTCATGCACAACGACGACGCCACCGCCCTCGCTCTCCTCCACCACCAACTCAACCGCCACCCCGGTCAAACGATGCTCGTCCTCGCGCCCAGCAACCGGCCCACCATCACCCAGCAGTTCTACACCTGGAAGGCCCGCAACTGCGAACTCCACATCACCCAAGTGCGCGGCGAGTCACCCGCCACCAACGGCATCACCCTCCCCACCTTCATGCCCGAGACAGGGTGACAACAATGTTGTGGATGCCATCCGCGCGAATTGTTGGCTGGCGGACCGGTCTTGGGCAATGGCAAAAGGGTTTACTTGCAATAGACCACGTGGTAACCTTGCTTTGGGACGACCCCGGCAACCGGCTGGAGAAAACAATGAAAACTTTGGTACTTCCTGCGCGCCTGCCTCTTCTTTTCACGGCAGGACTCGTTAGCTCCGCCGTCAGCCCTTTCTCCGTTCAGGCGTCGGTGCTTGTCGAGGCCCACCGTGGCGACTCCATCAATGCCCCCGAAAACACGTTGGCAGCGATCAACGGGCTAGGCGGCATCGCCGACCTCACCGAGTTTGATGTCCGCCTTTCTGCCGACGGCGAGCTTGTGCTGATGCACGACGCTACCCTCGACCGCACGACCGACGGAACGGGGGCCGTTTCGGGCCAGACCTTGGCTCAACTCCAGACACTCGACGCCGGGTCGTGGTTCTCGCCCGCGTTTGCCGGCGAGCAGGTCCCGACCATGGTCCAGGCGATGGAGGCCTCCTTCGCCGAGGGCATCACGCCGCTTGTCGAACGCAAGTCAGGCAGCGCCGCCGACTACCACAACGCGTTCACGACCCAGGCCTACGCGATCGATTCCTTCCAAGTCATCTCGTTCGACTGGGCCTTCCTCGATGCCATGGACGCCATCAACTCGAACTACCGGTTAGGGGCGTTGGGTTTCGGTACGTTAGACCAAACTAAAATCGACCTTGCTGTCAGCCAAGGCGCAGACTTTATCGACTGGCGTCACACCAACATCACCGCCACGGAGATCGACCTCGTCCACGCCAACGGTTTGGAGCTGCATGTTTGGACCGTCGATGACCAAACGCGGATGGAAGAACTGATCGCTCTGGGTGTGGATGGCATCACGACCAACGACCCACGTCTCCTCGCGACACTCATCCCCGAGCCGGGCTCACTGTCACTGCTGGCTTTCGGTTCTCTCGCCGCACTGCGCCGCCGACGCAGACGATAAGCGCAGCACATATTGCTACACGACGCAGCATCCGGAAACACGACTTCTCTCCGGGTTCAGATCACTCCCGTTTCAACGACACTTCCAGCACCCGGCCGTCGGGGAGGTTGAGGTGGCCGGTCCAGGTATTGTCATCCACCGGCAACAGGTTGAGCGGCTCTTGAAGTTGACTTAGAGGGAGGTCGGACAGGTCGGGGTTATTGAAGGTCGTCAGGGTGCTGACGTCTTCAAGTTGAAGGGCGAGGATATCCTCGGCGAGCTTGAGGGGGACGGTTTCGATGCTGAGGGCGACCTGGTCGCCGCTGACGGTGAGTTGGACGATGCCCAGGTCGATGGTGGTGAGGGGTTGGCCTGTGTTGGCGCCGCCGGGGTTGCCGGGGTTACCCTGGCTGGGGAATCCGCCACGCCCGCCGGGGGCTCCTCGGCCTGGTTCACCTCGGCCGGGCCTGCCGGGGCCCAGTGCGGGTTCGGCGAGTTGGCTGGGGGCGCGGCCTCGGGGGTCGCGGCCGGGGGCGGGTGGCCCGGGGTTTTGGCCGGGGGCCTGGGCGTGGCCTTGGGGGTAGAGGGTGAGGACCAGGCGGTAGGCACCCTCGGTTTCGCTGAGGCGGGTGGCGAAGATGTCGCGTTTGACCGGCTCCCATGCGGCGGCGAGGGACTCTTGTGAGTTGTCGGACAGACGTGCGAGGGCGACGCGGAAGTTGGTCTGGTGCTCGGCGGTGCCGCCGAACTGGAGGACCATGGCGGCGGCGGCGGCGTTGGCGATGTCGTCGTTGCTGGACCCGGCCAGGCGCAAGAGCGCATCGGGCTCGCCGGCGGCCTGTGCCCAGTCGGCCTCGGTCGGCAGGGTGCCCTGCTGCCACTGCTCGGCGAGCCAGCGGGTGAGGTTTTGCTGGGCGGGGTCTTGCATCAGTGCGACAACGGCGGGCACCTCGCCGGTGAGGAGCTCGTAGACGCGCGCGACGGTGGCGGCGCGCTGGGACGGTTCGAGCGCGGACAGCGGCTGGCTGTAGTCACGGCCGGTGCCGGTGACCTTTCGGGCAGCACGCCTAGCGACGGCGGGGTCGAGCCCATCGGTGAGGAGTAGCTCGAGCATGCGACCACGGGCGTGCTGCGCGAGGGTGCCCTCGGCGGGGTTGTCGATGAAGTCGACCAGGGAGATTGGCGTGTTGGGCTGGCTCTCGGTGTCGAGGCCGATATCAACGATGCGGTCAAAGACCTGCCCGTCACTCTGCCCCTGGGGCTGGCCTTGCTGGCCGGCGGCGATGGCGTCGCGGACCTCGAAGTGGCGGAGCGCCTCCCATGCGAGGGCCCGGCGGTTGTCGTCGTTGCTGGTAAGTGCAAGGACCAGGCCGTGCTGCTCGGAGTCGAGTGCGATGACGCCATCGATCACGGGCGCGGTTGCCGCGTCAGCGGTGGTGGGTTCAGGAGTGCCGAAAACGAGGGCGCGGAGTTCGTCGGTAAGCGGGCGGACAAGGGTCGAGGTGCGGTCGGCGCGGCCGAGCATCGCGAGGGTGCGGTCGGTGCGCTCGGCGTCGGCGGACCGGAGCAGTTGTTGGTCGAGCCAGCCGGCGGCGACAGGGCTGTGGGGCGCGTTTCGGATGACCATGGCGATGACGGCGTCGAGCTGGGCGGGCTTGATCTGAGCGAAGTCGATGCGGGTGACGAGCATGCTGACCTGCGCCGAGTCGGCGGCGGGGACGCTGCCTCCTCGGACACCATTTTGCGAGACGGGGGTGATCGCGCCGATGAGTTCCTCGAGGACACGGTGCGCGGGCGGGCCGGCGGGGGCGGCGAGCGCGTCGTTGGCCTGGGCGAGCAGCGAGCCGGCGTTGCCGTCCTGGCCGGTCTCGATACGGAAGGCGCTGCGGAGCGCGGCGAGCTGGAGGGCGTCGGCGTCGTCACCGGTGGCGTTGCGTGCGGCCTCGGCGAGGAGTTGGGCGGAGATGCGGGTCGGCGGCTGGACGCGAGCGATGGAGGTGAGGGTGGCGTTGCGGGCCTGGGCGTCGTCGCTGGCCAGGAGGGTACGGATCAGCAGGTAGCCCGCGTCGTTGGGCCGAGCGATCTGCTCGGCGAGCCGCCCCTGATAGACGGCGAGGGCGGCGATGCGTGCGTCCAGCTCCCCGCCCCGGCCAACCATGTCGTTGACGACGAGTGCGGCGGCGGCGGTCTGTTCGCTGAGTTGTCCTGCACCGCCCTGTGGCCGAGAGAGCGCACCAAGGGCGGCGATCTTTTCCTGGGTCAGTTCCCAGCGCAGGCTGTTGTCGCCGGTAAACGACCAGCCATCACCTTCGGGCGCGTCGTAGACGGCGTAGATGACGTCGGGCAAGGGCTCGCGAAACTCATCGGGCAGTTCACGAACCATTTCGCGGAGCGCGCGGTACGCGTCAAGCTCAGCGCGGTGGGCCTCGGACTGATCGCGTCGTCGCTGGGCAAAGTCGCGGGAGGACTCGCCTGCCTGCCGGGTGAGGCGTTCGAGGCGTTCGGGCTCTTCGTTCTGGATTGCTTCGGGGTCGAGCTTGTAGCCATAGCGGTTTTGTGGGCCTGCGGTCTGTGGTGTCGCGCCGCTGAAGCCACGGTCCATGCCCCACGCGATGGTGGCGTCGGGGTGGATTTGGAGCTTGCGCGCAAGGCGTGGCGCGTCTCGGGGGACGTCGCTATCGGATCGACCGTCGGTCGCACGGTCGACGGCGTCGAGTTGTCCGGCGAGTTCGTCGCGCCCGCGGTCGTCGCCGGAGCGCCCGCCCAGGAGGAGTTCTTCGATATCGGTGCTGTCGCCGACTCGGAATGTGTCGTCGTTGTTGGCGCCGCGGTTGCCGGCAGCATTCGCGCCGGGGACGTACCAGCCGATGAAGCGTGCGGTGCGGAGACCGATGGCCGGCCGTGTGAGTTCGTAGGGCGCGTCGCCGGGCGTTGCGCGGATCGGGACGAGGACGATGCGTCGGCCTTGCTCGGGGCGGAGGTTCCACGCCGGGTCTTGGAAGCGCTGCTGCTGCCCGCCCTGCCCGGCGGCGTCGATCAGCGACTGGAGGTCCAGCTCGATCGGCGGCGCGCCGGCCTGCGCGATCGCAGACCCCGCAACCAACACCAACCCACCGGCCCAGAACAACGCCCGCGCCCAATGACCGGGCCGACAAATCCGCTTCAACATCACGCAACTCCCTGCTGGAAGAACTTCCAAATCCAATCGACGATGCCCCGCATTCTACCCGCAACCCCCGCGCACGGAACATACGCGGTCCCCTCGAAAACCCGCCCCGATCTTGTGCCCAGACCGGCCCGGGGCATTGACCGACAAGGCACCGCGGCCTAGCCGCTTCTATATCCCCGGCCCAACGCCCTCCATCTCCCCGTAATACCCCCGCATCGCCTATCGACACGGGATGCAGCCCGATCGCGATCGTGTCTCGACCGCCGCCTCCTTCAAAACACCCGACCGACGGCCGACCCGATGCGTTGGCGAGCCCACCGCTAAAATGCCGACAGGCACCTACAAAGCGGCCTGCCACGCCTTAGGCCAGCTCGGTCCGCATCCCCGCCCTCACGGGGGCTCTCTTTGGACCTGCAACGGACGGGACAAACCGGATGACGACTCACTCGCCGACCCTTTCAACCGACGACCGCGCCCCCCTCCCCTGGAAGCGGCTGGGTCTGGTGGCGGTGTTGTGGGCGTTGCAGCTGTTTCTCTTCCAGCACATGACCTTTCAGTTCGACTACCCGGCACCGATCCACAAGCAGCTGATCGCGGGGGTCTTACGCCTGGCATTGGACCTGCTGTTTTGCATAGGGCTGGTTTTTCTCCTGCCTCGGCTAATGGTGGCCGCCGCACTGTGTGTGTTCGTGTTTTTCGTCCAGGCGGCGGGCTACTACTTCGAGGTCTTCGGGCGTGCTGTGACGTGGACCACGTTCCGGGCGCAGTCTTCGGAGGGGCTCGAGGGCGCGGGGTTTGACTGGTCGTATCTGAACTGGCCGGTGCTGGTAGGGACGCTGGTACTGTTGGGGGTTGAGCTTTGGGTTTTGTATCGGGGGCGGCTGCGCCTGGGGCATCGGGCCGGGCGGGTCACGATCGGGGCAGTGTCGCTATTGGGGTATGTGCTGTTGGTGAGCACGATCCATGTGGCGATCGACCCGATGTCGAAGCTGCGGACCTTCGCGTCGGCCAGCCGGATGGGGATGACCTATGGCTACCTGCCGACGTGGCTGGGCGAGTACTGGTATTTGGATATGAAGACGCTGACGGCCGAGGCGGTCGCGCAGCGCGAGCACCGGACCGATCGGATCAGCGCGTTGGAGCCCCCACTAGCGCTCACCGGCGATGTCGTCATCCTCCAGTTGGAAAGCTGGGACTGGCGCGTCCATGGGCACCGGGTCGATGACCGAGAAGTGACGCCTTACCTGAATCGCTTGGCCCAGGACGCGATGGAGTTCAAGGTCACGGCCTTCCACGACAACGGGTCAGGCGACTGCGATTTCTCGATGTTGACGGCGACCCCGCCCTCGCCGACGGTGATGACCTACACCCTGATCGACTACCCCTACCAAGACACACTCCCGCAGATCGCGGGGGACGCGGGGTATCAGACCACCATCTTCCACGGCAACTCGGGGCGGTTTTTCTCACGCCGACACGCCTACGCGCAGATGCCTTTTGACCGGGTGGTTTTCCTGGAGGAGTTGCTGGAGGACTGGGGCGCGGCCGAGGGGCTCTGGGGGGTCCCCGACGACCAAGTCTTTGACCTGTCGGTCGAGATGCTGGAGGAGGCGTCTACCCCGCAGCTTCACTACATCATCTCGCTAACGACGCACCAGCCGTTCATCTATCTGGAGCCCGGGGAGGCGACGTTCTTGCCCGAGGGCACGGGGCTCGTGGAGCGGTACTTCAACAACATGAGCTACCTGGACCGTGAGGTCCAGCGTTACATCGAACAGCTCCCGGCGGGCACCCTCGTGGTCCTCATCGGCGACCACCGCGCGGCGGTCGACTACGCGGCGACGCCGCCCGAGTCTGAGGATCGGCCCGAGCATGTGCCGCTACTGATCCACCGCGTGGGCGAGCCACTTGCGTCGCAGCAACAAAGCCGGGGCAGCGGGATCGATCGGTCTGGCGAACTGACTGCGGTGGATGTCGGGGCCTACATCCAGTCCTGGTTCCGGTCTCACCCTGCGGCGGGCGAAGCCCCGGACCCGGCCGCGCCGCAGCTCGTCCCGGGCCTCGACACCGAGTAGAAGCCGAGCCGCAGTCGGATCGGGCGGGGCCGTATCTCGGTACACTATCTGCGGAGCCATCGTTTCTTGAGCCAGCCCTTTAACATCCTGATTACCTCTGCCGGCCGGCGCGTGAACCTCATCGAAGACTTCCGCCAGGCCCTGCATGAGCTGGGGCTGGAAGGGTCGGTCTATGCCACGGACCTGGGGCCTCTGGCGGCGGCCTGGCACGCTGCGGACGGCGCGTTCCGCAGCCGACGCTTTAATGACCCGGCGTACATGTCCGATCTGCTTGAGCAGTGCAGGCAACGGGGGATCAAGCTGGTCATCCCGACGATCGACACGGAGCTGCCGCTCTACGCCGAGCACCGCCGGGCGTTCGCCGACGCGGGGATCACCCTTGCGGTGAGCGGGCCCGAGGCGATCCACATCGGCGGGGACAAAGTACGGACCCACGACTGGCTAACGGCCAGCGGTTTCCCCGCGCCACGCCAGACCGACGCCGCAGGCATCCTGGCCGACCCCGGCGCCTGGCCGATGCCCCTGATCGCCAAACCCCGCGCCGGCAGCTCGTCGATCGGCGTGCTCCCTGTCGAGTCGTTGGACACCGTGCGTCAGCTCGCCGACCGGGAAGGGCTGATCTTCCAGACCGTCGCCAAGGGTGAGGAATACACGATCGACGTGTTCATCGACCACGCGGGAACGCCCCACTGTGCCGTGCCGCGCAAGCGCCTCGAGACGCGCGGCGGCGAGATCAGCAAGGGCGTCACCGTCCGCGACGCCAAGCTCCAACAGCTCGCGCTGGACCTGTGCGGGAAGCTGCCCGAGCCGCGCGGCGTCATGTGCGTCCAGCTCTTCGCAGACACCGACACCGGCGGACTCCAGGTCATCGAGTTTAACCCGCGCTTCGGCGGCGGCTACCCACTCACGCAGAAGGCCGGGGCCAACTTCGCGCGCTGGCTCATCGAAGACACCCTCAAGCTCCCCCTCTCGGCCGAGCCCGACGGCTGGCAGGACGGGCTGGTCATGCTCCGACACGACCGCGCCGTCTACGTCACCCGCGACGACGCCGAGCTCGGCTCCCACCGCCCCCTGGGCGAGGCGTCCAGTCCATGACACGTTGGCTGGTCCTCTTCGACATCGACGGCACACTGATGATCACCAAGGGTGCCGGCAGCCGGTGCCTCCGCCGCGCGGGCAAGCGGGTCTTTGGCGACGGCTTCGAGTGGGCCCCCGTCACCGTGGGTACGCTCGACCCGCAGATCTTCCGCGAGCTGGCCGAGCACAACGGCGTCGCCAACCCTGACGCCAGTGCCAGAGAGTTTGCCCAGGTCTACCTCGCCGAGCTTGAAGCCGAGCTCGCCCGCATCGGCGACGACATCACCCTCATGCCCGGTATCCCGGCGCTACTCGACGACCTGGACCGCCGCACCGGGCCGACCGGGGACATCACGCTCGGCCTGCTGACGGGCAACTTCGCCCGCGCGTCGCAGCTCAAGCTCGATGCCGCGAAGCTCCGGATCGAGCGATTCCAGGTCAACGCCTTCGCCGAAGATGGCCAAACCCGAAACGACCTCCCCGCCGTCGCAATGCAGCGCTACCAACAGCTCACCGGCGAAACCGCCCGGCCCGAGCGCGTCGTGGTGATCGGCGACACCCCGCGCGACGTCGCCTGCGCCCACCACCACGGCTGCGTCGCTGTCGCTGTCGCCACCGGCCGATACGACCTGGGCCAGCTCCAAGACGCCAGGCCCGACCTGCTGCTGCCAGACCTGGCCGACCCAGCCCCCCTCCTCGCGCTGCTGAAGACGCCCAGCGCCTGAAGCGCCAGGCCCTATAACTGCGGACCAAGACCGGTTACACAACTTCCGAGGTCTGAATCGGCCTGCACGAGCAGCCGATGGTGTAGATACCTTACCCAGCTTGACTTTCGTGTAATTTACGCAGCTTCACCGCGACACAGGATGCCACCCGATGACCCTTGAGCAGAAAATTTCAAACCGGACCGCCGTCGTCGGCATCCTCGGGCTGGGCTACGTCGGACTACCACTGATGCGGGCGTTCTGGGACGCGGGCTATCCCGTCCTGGGCTATGACGTCGACCCCAAGAAGATCCAGCACCTCCAGGCCGGTGAAAACTACCTCAAGCACTTAGGCGTAGACCTGGTCAAGACCATGGCCGACGGCCCCACGGAACGCTTCCTGGTCACGTCCGACGCCGCTGACCTGGCCAAGGCCGACGCCCTGATCGTCTGTGTGCCCACCCCACTGGGCAAGCACATGGACCCCGACCTCAGCTACGTCGAGTCCACCACCCAGACCATCGCCCAGCACCTCCGCCCCGGCCAGCTCGTGTCGCTTGAGTCCACGACCTACCCGGGCACGACGCGCGAGGTCATGCTCCCCGTCCTCGAAGCCACCGGGCTCAAGCTTGGCAAAGACTTCTACCTCGCGTACTCCCCCGAACGCGAGGACCCGGGCCGAAAGAGCCACAACACCCAGACCATCCCCAAGCTGGTCGGCGGGGCCGACGAAGAATCGGGCAAGCTCGCCTGTGCCCTGTACAAGGACGCGATCAGCGAGGTCATCCCGGTCAGCTCCGCCGAGATCGCCGAGTCCGCCAAGCTGCTGGAGAACATCTACCGCTCGGTGAACATCGCGCTGGTCAACGAGATGAAGACCATCCTGACCCCGATGGGTATCGACATATGGGAAGTCGTCGACGCCGCAGCAACCAAGCCCTTCGGTTTCCAGGCCTTCTACCCCGGCCCCGGCCTGGGCGGGCACTGCATCCCCATCGACCCTTACTACCTCACCTGGAAGGCCAAAGAGGTCGGCCAGACTACGCGCTTCATCGAGCTCGCCGGCGAGGTTAACCACGCGATGCCCAACTACGTCATCGAGCGCACCGTCCTCGCGCTCAACGACCACGGCAAGCCGGTCAAGGGCTCGCGCATCCTCGTCATGGGCCTGGCCTACAAGCCGGACGTGGACGACGTCCGCGAGAGCCCGAGCTTCGAGCTGATCGAAGGCCTGCTGGAACTCGGCGGCAAGGTCGAATACAACGACCCGCACGTGCCCTCGACCCACAAGATGCGTAACTACGACCTTGGCATGGACAGCGTCGAACTCACCGCCGAATCGATCAAAGAGTATGACGCCGTCCTGATCTCGACCCATCACGCCGCCTACGACTGGCAGATGGTCGCCGATAACGCGAAGCTCATCATCGATACCCGTGGCGCGACACGTAACACGACCGGCAAACGCGACCACATCATCATGGCCTAAACCAACCGCAGCCGACCGTTAGACGCTTCGACATCGACGGACCACGACCCGAAGCACGCCGGCAGACCGAGCATGCCCCAACACCGCCCCCACAAGACCGGCAAAGCCGCCCCCGCCTGTCCCCGGGCATGAACTCGTCCATGCAGCACGCCTACCCCACCCACACCCCATACGTAGACGACTCGTACTACCCCCTCCCCCTCTCCAAGTGGGTCAAGGCGATCCTCGCCACAGGGATCGGCTTCGGGGTACTGCTGATCGGATCGGTCTATGGCGATGGGCTCCAGCGGCTGGTTCTCTATGGCATCCCCATCCCGCTGTTCTTCATCATCGCCGCAGCCCCCCTCTCCCTGCTCACGCAGGCCAAAGCGCTTGAGAAAACTCTGCTGGTCTGCCTGTTCCTATGCATGGGCATCCCGTCGCTGTTCTACAGCCCCTACTTCGACTACGGCTTCGGGAAACTGCTGAACCTCTTTGTCTCGTTTTTTATCGCCTCAGCCATCCTCTCCAACGTGCTGCTGGACATCGGGGCGTACCGGCTCGCGCGGATCCTCATTGGGATCTTCGTCTTTCTCCTGATCATGGCGCTGGGCTGGAAGCTGGCGTTTGGCTTCTTCAACCGCCAGGTGCTGTTCTTTATGAACGGCCCGATCGTCTTCGCGCGGATCATGGGCATCGGCGCGATCCTCTCGTTCTTCTGCTTCAAGTCAAAAATGAGGTTCCTCCTGACAGGCGTCTTCCTCGCCGCCGTCTTCTGGACCGAATCGAAGGGCCCGCTTTTCGCGATCCTCCTTACCTACTTCCTCTACCTCCTGATCCCCCTCAACCCCAAACGCCTCGCCATCCTGATCATGGCGTGCATCACCCTGGTCACCCTGACACTCGTGGCAATCGCCTTCGAAGACATCCTCAGCGAGTTGCCTGTCTTCGGACGCTACTTTGAGACCCTCAACTTCGCTGACGCCAGCTCGTCCAGCAGCACCGGCACACGCATGACCTACTTGCGGGGGTCGGCCTCGCTGATCGCACACAACCCGATCCTGGGCGTCGGGCTAGGTGGTTGGGGGGCCGCCATGTATCTCCCCTCCGACACCTACCCCCACAACCTGTTCCTCGAAGTGATCTCCGAGATGGGCATTGTGATGGGAGCGCTGTTCCTGATCCCCTACCTCGCGTTCCTGCACACACGAAACCGGGTCTCGCCCTACTACTTCGTGGGCATCTTCTTCTGGCTGGCGAGCCTGGTCAGCGGCGACATCCTCGACAGCCGATACATCCTCGTGTTCGGGACACTCGCGGCGCTGGACTGGTACCGGCGAACCCACCACACCGGCTACGCAAGCTGACCGCGCCGCCCTCCGCCGCCGCGCTGCGGCCGGGCACTACGGGACTTGCGACTCGACCTCGGCCGGCGGGTCGATCCGCCGGCCCGAGGCCATCATCAGCCGACGCGCCGGGGCAAGCCGGCTGAGGATCACCAGCAGGTACACCGCCGAGAACCCAAACGTTGCCCCCGCGATCGCCCCCAGAGACGGGGAGGCCAACACAGCCGCGAACTGCACCAGCACCAGCGACGCGTCGATCAGGATCGCCACGATCGGCCGGTGATTCAGCCAGAGGAAGTACCGGAGTTGCATCATCGGGATCAGCGACGCGATCAGCAGGGTGTACAGAGCGACCTCCGCCGGCCTGACCTGCCCGACGATGAAGGTGATGTTGAAGAGGAATAGTGGGAACCAGGCCAGCGAGGCCACGCCCATGACACCGATGTTGCGTGCCGAATCTTTCGCGACCCGCCTGTATGTCGCCTTGACGCGGTAGTACTGGGCGTGGTCGCGGTGGATAAAGACCATCACGAACTGCCAGATCGCCTCGACAAACGACAGCGTGATCGCGATCCGGTCGGCGAGGATCGGCGCGTCCGAGTCGAGCCGGGAGTAGCCCATCCCCAAGAGCATGACCGGCCAGATGATGACCGACCGCATCATCAGGATCATCAGCCCGCTGGACGCCATCTTGACCATCGACTGACCGAGGTAATGCCGGTAAGACAATAACAGCGTGAATGTGGGGTCGAAGTGCCACGGCCTCAGCCGGAGTTGGGAGAGCATGGCAACTAGCAGGTGCGATCCCCCGACCGCGAACGCGGACGACGCCAGCAGGGACGCGACATCGTTGATGCCCAAGGACCAAACGATCAGCAGAAACACGCAGGGCGGCATGTTCGCGGCGACTTCGAAGCCCGACACCGTCACGGTCTTGAGCACCCCGCCCATCAAGTTGTTCCCCGCCACAAGGACCGTCAGCGACAGGCAGGCAAAGAGCAGTTGGTGCGTCAACAGGAATGCACCCATTGCCCCCCATCCCACCAGCGCGAAATACAGGTAGACCGTCGCGTGCTTCCGGGCCGCGTCCAAAGACCCTCGAATCACGACTGGCAGGTGGTCCTCAACCCCAAGCGTCATAAACCGCGAGACCAGGAGGCAGAGCGTCTGGAAGAAGATGTATCGGAGGTACACCCCCTCGGGGAGGTGGTAGACGATCAGCAAGAGAAAGATGAGCTTCGAGAAGAGCGAGGCGCACTTCCAGAAAATCCCGTGCGCGAACCCCCAGTGCTGCCGGCTCGTGAATATACGGGTGATGTTCATCAGGTCGGTCGTCGGTGACGCGGGCCGGGGATGGGCGGGCAAGAGTATAGCGAACCCCAGGCCCCCTCCCGCCTGTCGGCAAGCCGGGGGGAGGGCCTGTAGTTAATCGCCCGCGCCCCCGCAGAAACAACATTCCGTGCCCGGACGATCCACCGCCCCACCCGTGACCGCTAAGATGCGGGGGTCTCTTTCGTCCGTTGGTCACGACGCCAACACACCCAAACCCAAGCGACACCCGCAACCCCTAGCCCCATGAAGTACCTGCCACACATCGCGCTCCTCGGCCTGGCTGGATATATCGGGATGGCTGTGCTCGGCGGCGAACCCACCGTGGTGCCGGCCGGGGAGACACTGACTCCAAACATCACGGACGACTCGTCGCCGACAACGCCGGAGGAGGCGGCCGCGCAAGCCGACGACGATACCCCGCCCCGGGCCAACACCCCGACCGCGACACAAGACCCCGCGACCATTCCCGAACCCGCCCCACCAACCAGAGTGCAGCCCGAAACGTCGCCGCAGCCCGAGCCCTTCCCCCTACCGTCCTCCCCCCGACTCTTGGCAGCCCCCGATGCGCCGCCGACGGTCTATACCCACCACAACAGTCTCCACCGCGCCTACCCGCGCGAAATGGCACCGCTGGTGGTCTTGGTCAACAACGACTTCGGGCACACGGCCGACGCCCCTCCCCCGTCCGACGAGGCGATCGACGCGGCCTTCCAGCCGGGCACGCGGGCCCACAACAAAGTCGCCCATGCACTCCGCGCCAACGCCGTCATCATCGACGACTGCGAGTGGATGCCCCCCCACTACTGGTCGCTCGACCGCGACGCGATCGACGACGCGATCCGTGCCAAGCTACGCATCGTCGGCCACCTACGCCGCCTCGCCCCGGACCTGAAGATCGCGCTGTACAGCCCCGTCGGCGACCCCTGGCTCTGGGTCGGGCTCGCTACGCTCGAACGCGAAGGCGGCACCTGGGACGGTCACGCCCAGTCTGTGCTGATCGAACGCAAGGCACGCTGGGACGAAATCTGGGCGATCTACAACGACAAACTCTTCCCCGCCTACGACGCGCTCACCGTCGTCACCTACGCACGCATCCGCCACAGCGACTACGACCCCCAAAACCCCGAGCGATGGTGGAAGCTCGAAGACTGGCTACCCGCGCACATCGAACAGGCCAAGCAGTCCGGCCTACCGGTCGTCGCTTACCTCTGGTACCGCTTTGTGAGTGAGCCGGCCGAAGCGGGCACCCCCAGCCAGTACCCCCTGACGGACCTATCCTACCTCAGTGAGATGATCGCGATCCTGCGCAGGCACGACATCCAAGACGCTGCGCTGTGGATGCATTGGGACGAACAACTCGACGATGAGGCCGTCCGCCGGATCGACCTGATCCTGAGTCAGTTCCGAGCACCGTGATCGGCGAATACGTCTTACCCCACCGGCGCTGCGGGATCGATCTCCAGCTTGCGGTGACGCGGGAACAGCCGGAGCCAGACCGTTACCTCCCACACCCCCAACGGCTCAAAGCCCGCCCGCGTGATGCCCTTGTGCGACGCGTGGTTCTCTGGCACGGCATAGATCACCACCGAGTCGTCGCCTTCACAAAGCGACAAGCTGTGAGCCAGCAGTCGGCCGTACAGCCCCTTCCCACGCTCGGCCGGGCGTGTGTGGTATGGGCCGAGCACGGCCGAGGGAGGCAGGAACTTGCCAAACTTCTTCTTGAAAGGCGACCACTGCTGGACCCAACCGAATGCCTGAAGCTGTTGACCATCCTCGGACAGGCAAAGCAGCTTCGCCTTCCCGGCCCCGAGCCGGTAATACATCACGTTGAGCCGGTGCCGTGGCAAGACGTGCCCACGGAAGCCCGGGGGGATCTCGTCCCATGCTGTGTAGACGGCGACCGCGGGGTCCGTCGCCACCTGGGGAGGCATCGCGGGCCGGCGATAAAAGACATACGACCGTCGATCAAAAAGCAGGCGTTTCAACAAGGTCGCCCCCTTAGCCGAAGGACTCGGAGATGCGGATCAGCTTCTGCAAGGATTCCACCTGACCCCAGCGCTGTTTCAGCACTTTTTTTGCGCCCATCGCTTTCGCCGCCGAGGTCAACCAAGGCGAACTCAGCGTGCGAAGTGTCTTGGAGACCTCAATGTTAACCCGGCAATAGACACGGCGAAAGCCCAACGAGATCAGGAAATCGTTAATCGTCGTTGGGTGCGAGAGCGTGCGGGTCCCGTTGTTGACATACTTACACCCTTCACCGAGGTAGTGCTGGGTGAGGGTGTAGAACAGGACCGCGTTGGGGTTTTGCTTGTTGAACTCACGCAGCGACTTTGCGCTGGCAAGGGTGACGACCTTCTCCACTTCTTTACACACCGCATATGCGGCGAGTTGGCCCTCGACATACGCCCCCCAGAACGTCGTGCCCGGGTACTCCGCGGCTTTGTGGACCTGCTTGTGGTAGTCAGCTTCGACCGGCGGTGCTTGGCCATAGCTCCTTAGCGCCGCGTCGTAGACCGGGAACGAGTCCCGGGCAAACTCGTCGGTCTCGACCGTCCTGACCGTGCAGCTGCGCATCCCTTTGCGGATCGACCAGCGCCCACGTGAAGACTTGATCTCCGAGACATCCTCGACTTTCGTGTCGCAGCACGTCCACCACCACTCCGACTCCTCGTGCTTGTCCCACTCACTGGTCCACACCGCCAGCGACGCGCCGGTCTCCGACATCGCACGACGTACCGCCGCTCGCGAGAACTCGGGCATGCAATAAGGCGGGCCAATCGGCGTCAGGATCGGGCCCTCGACAAACCACGGCTGGCCGTCCACCCAGGTCACCGGGTGGATCCAGTTCTCACCCGCCGACCGCACACTCGTGTCGCGCTCGCCCTGGGCCGGGCCTGGGGGGGGGCTTTGGGTTGGGTTCTCTTCAGTAGACAAGTCGGTAGCTCCGGTGGCCTTTGGCGCGGTTTCTGAACGCGCGCGTGAGGTCCTGGGTAATTTCCAGCGAGGTCTTGATCGGGTTGGCGTGCCAGCGGTGGGGGTGGACCAGCACCATCACCGGCATCGTCGTGTCGGCGCGTGCGGCGTAAAACTTCGACCAAAACCGCTTGTACGACGTCAGGGTATCCGAGGGGTAGTGCAGGTCCTTGCCCTTGATCCAGTGCTGGACCTCGCCGCGGATGCCCGCCTCGGCCAGCAAACCGGGGAAGCGGGTAAACAGGTCCGAGTTCTGTTTGTACCCGGTTTTCTTGAGGTACAGCTCGCCGTGGTTGCAGCAGGTCTGGATATCAATGTCGTCCTTTCGGAAGACCTCGGCTTCTTTGAGAAACAACTCGCGCGCTTTGTCGAAGTCGCCTCGGCAGCGGTCCAGGCACTCGTGGTGGTAGCCGACCTCGTGGCCCAGGTCGCGGATCTGATAGATGCGGTCGCGGTCGTACGAACCCACGCGCGTGTGGAAGTAGAACGTCGCGGGGATGTCCGCGTCGGCGAGCTTCTTTGCGATGCGGAGGTGGTGGGCGCAGTCGCGCTCGACATCGAAGCGGATCATCGCGGCGTCGGCGGGGATCACGTCGTCGTCGATCAACTCAACGACCCTGCGGTAGGTGCGGGCGTCACCCATGCCCACGACGAGTTCGCGCATCAGTTTGTTCAGGGCGTAGGGGAGCATCAGGCGTCGACCTTCTTCGCGTGCCGGGGGGTGGCGGCGTTGACCAGAACTTCTTCGAGCGTGACGGCGAGGTGGTCGCGGCTGAATCGGCCGTGCGCCAGGGCGCTGGCGTTGGCGGAGGCCTGGGCGACGCGGGCGTCGTCTAATAGAAACTCGGCGAGACGTCGTGCACCCTCGGCCGAGTCCTCGGGGGGCATCACGACGCCGATGGTTTCGGCTTCGATCAGCCGGGCCTGCCACCCTCCGTGGTTGATGGCGATGGGGTTGCGTGCGGCCATCGCGTCGAAGATTTTGTTCGCCGAGTTGGGCCAAAGCGCCTCGTTATTCATCACCGTCGAGGTCGCGATCGTCGCGGCCGCGAGGACGTTGGGGATCTCGGTCTTGGGGACCGGGTCCCAGATAAACAGGTTCTCGTCCAGCACGCCCAACTCCTTGGCGTGCGCGAGGGTGTGCTCTCTGCGGTTGCCGCCGCCGATGAGTAGGAACTTGACGCGCGGCGTGATGTCCTGCATCGCCTTCGCGGCGTCGACCAGGTAGACCACGTGGTTGATGATGCCAAACGTCCCGGTGTACACGACCAGCCGTTCGTCCTCGGACATGCCCAGCCGCTCGCGCACACCCTGGCCACGCTCGGCGGGGACATCGAAGATCGCGGTGTCGCTGCTATTGGGGATCACGGTGATCCGGCTGGGATCGACGCCGCGCTTCTCGACGCCCTTGCCCATGTCCTCGGACAGCGCGACGACGTGCTTGGAGCTGCGATACGCCAGCCACTCCATCCCCCGCGCGACGGCGATGATGACCGGGTTCTTAATCGCGCCGATCGCGACGGGGACCTCCGGCCAAAGGTCGCGGACCTCAAACACCATGGGCTTGCGCCAACGCAGCTTCGCGCATAGGCCGGGGATCATGATGGTCAGCGGCGTGCTGGTCGCGTAGATCACGTCGCACTTGTGGCGCATTGCGTGGAAGCTGGCGAGCAGCGCAAACTTGATAAACGCCATAATCCGCTGCGCGAACGACATCTGGTTGCCATAGGCCACGGGGATGACGGTGACGGGGATGCCGTCAATATCGAGGGTCGTGGTCTTCTTGATGTCTTTGTATTCGTCGGGCAGGTAGCCGGGCGAGGTGATGACGTGGACATCGTGCCCCTTGGCGATGAGCCGACGGGCGAACTCGTAAGACCGCGTCCCGCCGTTGGACTTAGGCGTCGCGAAATACTGGTGGAGGTAGAAGATCCGCATGGCGTCAGTCGGCTGTCCGCGCCGCGTGGCGGCGGCGGGTAGATCAAAAGTATCGAGAAATCAGGCGGTTTCGGCGGGTTCAGAAGCCGCCGCCGGGGCCGTGCCCGCGTCGGCGGTGTCGTAGCCCAGGTGTTCGCGGACCAGCGGTGACTGGGGCTCGGCCAGGCCCGGGAACTGCTCGGTCGGCTTCACCCCGCCGGGCGAGACGATGGCCCATGCGGTCAGGAAAATGACCTTCAAGTCCAGCACAAAGCTCTGGTGTTCGCGGTACCACAGCTCGGCCGCGCCCTTGTATGGCATGATGTCCTCGCGGAAGCACTGCCGCAGGTCGATCCCGCGCTCGCCGGCCTCGGTGACGATGGCCTCCTCGTCGCGGAAGATGATCGACCCGACCCCGGTGATGCCGGGCTTGACCTCAACGATGCCTTCCTTGATCTCGTCGCTGTACTCGGCGAACCCCGCGGGGACCAGCGGCCGCCAGCCGACCAGACTCATATCCCCGGTGAGGACGTTGAGGATCTGCGGCAGCTCGTTGAGCTTGGTCTTGCGGAGGATGCGGCCCACGGGCAGGACGCGCGGGTCGCCGCGGACGGTGATGTCTTTGTTGCCGGACTTCTCGCTGCCGACACGCATGGTGACGAACTTGAAGACCTTAAAGGACTTGCCCTTGTAGCCGACGCGCTCCTGTAGGTACCAGACGTTGCCTTCGCCGGTGAAGCGGAGGACCACGATCACGACCAGGAACGGCAGCGCGAGGAATGAAAGCGCAAAAAGCGCGACAAGGATATCGAAGATTCGCTTCATAGGGGTCTACATCTTCTGATCGAGGTGTTTGCCGGCTTCTTTATGGTGGAAGGTCGGCAGCAGCTCGCCGAACAACTCCAGCAGCGCGTCCTTGCCCCAGACGCCTTCACGGCGCATGCGGGCGACCTCGCTTGTGAACTTATCGAGCAGCGCGGCGTCCCAGCCGACGTTGTTCTTGATCACGCCGATCTCGGCGAAGCGGTCCCAGTCGACCTCTTCCGCCGAGGTGTAGAACTCTTCGAAGTCCTTCTCGCCCGTCGTGTCGCTGTCGAAAAAGAACACCGGCCACTTGCCCTGCTCGGGTAGGGTTTTCGCGAGCTCGCGGGCCTGGTCTTCGCTGTCGCAGCGTACCGGCTCGTAGCCGATCGATTCGAGGTAACGCTCAGCCATATCGGCAAACGTGATCAGGTGCAGCTTCTCCGACAGCGCGGGGAAGAAGACGTCGCAGTTGTCGCCGACGAGCGTCGAGAAGAGGCAGAGCAGCGCGCCCTCCTGGTCGGTGACGAAGTACCGGCGGATATCGCGCGGCGCAACGATCGGCTGACGCTTCGCGATCCGCTGGGTCCAGCTAAAAGGCAGCGAGCCGTTGGAGAACGCGACGTTGGCGAAGCGGGCGGTGGAGACCTCGATCTGCTCGCTGGCGCGGGCGAGATACATCTCCATGATGCGCTTGCTCGCGCCCATCATGTTGACGGGGTTGGCGGCCTTGTCGGTCGAGACACAGAAGAACTTTTTCGCGCCAAGCTCGGCGGCGGCCTCGACGGTGCGCTGCGTGCCGAAGATATTGACATCGATCATCCGCATGAGCGTGAAGGGGTCTTTCTCGCTGCGGACGTGTTTTAGCGCGGAGAAGTTGAGGACGTAGTCGTAGCCGCCCTGGGTCTTCGCGGCTTTGACCAGCGCCTCGAACTCGTCGCCGAGGCAATCGATCGCGTAAGCGTGGAACTCACCATCGATGTAGCCCAGCGAGCTGCGCAGGTCGCGGACCAGCTCGGCCAAGCCGTTCTCGCTGACATCCACGACGTGCAGGAGCTTGGGGTTTCGGCGGAACAGCTCCTTGACGACCGCCCCACCGATGGACCCCGCCCCGCCGACGACGAGGAAGCGGCCGTCGGCGACGGTCTGGTCGATCTGCGGGCCGAAGGTCGCCAGGTCGTCCGAGAACAGGCCGTGTTCTCGGCCGATGAGCTTGAGGATGGGGTCCATAGTCGGTCGTTCTCCGCGTCGGCCTGCGTATCAGGCCATTAAGACGTACATGATACTTGCATATCGGCCAAACCGGATCGGCCCAACACCCATGCCGTACGGGTTTCCGCCCGGCAACAAGGCCGCGTCACCGCATGGATCATGCTTGACCAAGGCATCCCATCGGCCATGCCGAGGGGCGCACTGGGCATGTCGGTCGGCGATGCGGAAGAGGTGTCGCCGAAAGTCAGGTCTGGCGCAGCCAACAAATCCGCCTAAAAACAAAGGGCGGGCTCAGAAGAGCCCGCCCTTGTCAGGTTAGTTGCCTGCTAAGCCAGTTGGCTTAGGAATCGTCCTGGCTGAAAGCACCCAAAGCACCGTTGCAGACCATGAACGCGTTCAGGTCGTTGCCGTTGCTGGTGTTGTCAGTGGAGTCGTCGGTTTCGAAGAGGTTATCTGCCTCAACACCACCGGACGTCACGTTCAGTTCGCCGTTGCCGTAGCGGGCTTCGAGGATGTTGGTCTGCTCGAAAGCGAC